>BPLR01008285.1:0-184940 GCA_021605095.1 Caerostris extrusa | reverse complement strand
CAGTGCAGCCCGAATTTATTGCGCAATCTATCTTTGCTCCAGCGGCACAAATTGCGACAGCTCTGTCCTCCAAGCACAGACCGCCAGGTCTCTCAGAGAGACCTCCTTATTTTCATGTTATTCCAGGGCATTAAATTTCGACGAAGAGAGACTGTTTAATGTCGCGACCTGATGGGAGATTAACTAAACGTTGGGAATCATGGAGGCAGAAGATTCGGCTGCATTTCAGAGATTAGAGTACTTTTCCTATTTCTCCTCTCTTCCCCACTCTGCCACATCCAAGAGATCTTCTCGTCGTATTTAATGAATGTCCTCATTTGCATGCATTTCTCTCTCGAACCTCAGCGTAATTGAATGAAATTTTTCACAGGATTTTCTTAAACTGTTAAAGAAACTAGTCTTGTTTCTTTCATATCAGTGGAATAATGTTTATTTAATGTTTTCAATCTTGTTATTGTTGTAAAACTGTCGTTCCCTCGTTTTTGTTTTGAAAAAGATCTGCAATGAAATGTATTTCCTGTAAAAATAAATAGGATGTAAATTTTTAAAGAAAATAATTCGAATATAGATCTGTGGCTCGTAATTCACCTTGAACTGTAGGTCCTGGTCTAATTTTGCTCAAAGTGTAACAAAGAGAATAACAGTAGAGCGACAAACGAAACCTAATCTAGAATGTTGAAATAAAACGCTAGCGCTCTGTACCACAGGTTTTGAGCTCGAGTTCCTCGTTCGGCGGTGCCATAGGTTATTTGTAATGGTTCGAATTTCACTTTGAATGTTTATGTTTGAGGAATATTTTTTTATTTTTAACAGCCCATTCAGCGCCCTGAACTACCGGATTGGGTTTAAAATTCTTGTGTTAATCCCCGGACGTTCTTGGTAAATGCTCTCAGACGAAATTCTTCATGCTTTCTTTCTTACATGAAATTAATAGACCGTCAATGGCTAGACGCTATGAGTGGTTTGGAGAGAAATAAATTATGAAGCTGTGAAATAGGAATTGTTGCAATTTTTAGACGCCTTTGTAACTTATAGTTTTCAGAATTGTTTGCTTTTTGTAAACTTAATTTTTTATCAATAGATAGTTCAGCAAAATGGGTGAGGCACAAAAAGAAATATTGGCACATTCCTGATATTTTAAAAGGATAAATATACGAAATAAAGGTGGTTTCCATCTGAATGAGTTAGTAAATTTGTGAGAGCGAGATAGTTAAATAATAATTAGAATACTGATTAGTCTTTACAAAATCTCAAATTAGTCTTTACAAAAACAAATTAAAAATGATTTCTCTACTGTACCAGTAATAAACAGGTATGACAACATTCATAATCCTCACATGGAATCAACTCGTATGCATGATGGCGACTATTTCAGCCATGGTAAGTTGATTCAGTGGAAGGAAGAGAGAGAAATTTATATGGGTGGTTTGGAAGAAAGTAATCGTGAAACTGGGAGATGTGAGTCGTTTGCCATATTTAGACGCCTTTGTAACGTATAGTTTTCGATTGTTTCTTTTGTAAACTTAATTTCTTTTTCGAGTATTAGTTAGTTCCAACAAATGTATTACATGGAGCAAAGGCCCCACAAATATGTTTCAATCTAAATGGGAATTGCGTAAATCTGTGAACTGCGAAATAAGTTAAATAATGATTAAAATATTGTTATGTCTTTACAAAAACCAATGTAAAATTACTTCTCTGTGTACCAGCAAAAAACAAATATGGCCCATATTCTTAATCCATCACATGGAATTAATTCGCATACATGATAGCGGCTATTATTTCAGTCGTAGGGTAAGATGATCCAGTGAATGGAGAGAAAAAAAAGGAAGACATAGAAGCGCTTATAAAGATATAAATGAGGTAGGAAAAGGAGCGTCTGGAACATAAAGTTTGGAGGCCGGCAGAGCGGGGGAAAAAGAGCAACCACCTGCGTCCTTTTCTCTCCCGAGAACGAAAGGGAAAAGAATGAACTTCATCCGTGAGAATCAATGGGAACACTTTTTCCGTTTTTGGATCAAAGAACTTTGGCGAAACTTTCGCGAATAGCTTTTTTCTCTCAGCCTTTTTTCCGGGAAATAGATCTAACGTCACGAGTTTTAACATTGGGGATATTTAAATTGTTACGGTCTTGTAAAATGCTTTTTTAATTAGCATATTCTAATGCTTGGCAAAATATTTTCTGAAAACATTTGTATATATATATATATATATATGTGTGTGTGTGTGTGTGTGGCCCATGTATTTCAGTGATATGTCTTATATTATTTTATTTCCGATATCTGAGTTAAAATAAATAGGAAAAATAAGTTGTTTTGTTGTGTCTAAATCCTTAGTGTACTCATTTGCGGGACGGAAAACCCCGGTAAGCTACTCAGGGATGGAAGGAAAAGGGCAGCTTCTGTGTAATGGATCACAATGTAATCCAAGTCCTGGCTTAACTCCGTGTAACTCAGAAGAAGGGAGGGCAGTGTTCCTTCCTGGAAGAGGCCCAGGTGGAACTACCCGCATTTGAGTATCGTATGAGGAAAACCCAGAAAAAATACTAGGTAGTCGGTCAAATCGGAAAGGAGATGAGAACTTTGTCACGAAATGTCATCATGGCTTGTAACAACGTCTTACAGTAAGCCCTCCAGCGGAGTTTGAAATAATAATTAATGCTAGCTATGCTGAAAGCCCCTAATTCTCCGCAGCTCACACGTTACCACTGGTCCGTGTCGGGCTGAAAAGATGTAAAGTAAAGTAAATCTGCTGAAAGGAAATTATATAGTACGTATAATTCTATCAGAGCACAATATATTTATTTTATATTATTTGGCCACACTATTCCCTATAGCTGCTTTGCAATTTCAAATGTCAGATGTTTTCATCGCTTGTAGTTTGACCTGTTATTTGTACTAGAAAGGCAAAGTTATAGCAAATTCAGCTTTAACCAGGACGCCCTGCAAAAGGTCTTCTATAACGAGCCCACATTATACTATAGCGATTTGGACGAACATACTCCAAGGGGTTGGCCTCTGTGGAGATTAACAGCTTTATTTTTAAGTTCAATAGGAGGAAACCTATCCGATAGATGCACCATGCCCATCCTCGCCATAGAGACGAATAAAATTTTGGTTTAATACGGCTTATTGAGCTTTGAATTAAGTAACCTTAGTTCGAAAATCCAATGGTTATTTTCCAGTCTGCTAAGCCACATTTGCATTCATAACGCTTTTTAACTATAATTCCCTTGATAATAAACGGATTAAACTAAGGTGCCTTAATTTATAAAAACTAAATAACTTAACCTTTAATTGACAAACTAATAACTTAATCCTTAATTGAAATCACAAACACACAACAACTGCTAGCAGATTAACTAAATACTTTTCCTTTTTAACAATTCTTTGTGTGACACTCAATTATGAAGCAGTATTTAAAGCAGTTTTAGATTTCGAACATCTGAGATCTGTAATCATCTAAGATAAGAGGGTAAAATAATATTAAAATAGTCGAATGAAATAATATAAAATAATGGAAACTAGTTTACTGTCGTTTTTTTTTTTTTTGTGAATTTAAATTTTAAGCGCGAAATTAATAAAATAGTTTACTTTAACTAGAAGTTGAGTTTTAGATTAAACTATTTCAGGCAGCATAAAAAAAACAGAAAATATTTTCGTAAAAATTGCTAAAAAAATGCAGAAAATAAGCCTTCCAAATTTCTCCACATGATAGAGATACTGTACAGCTTAGTTCATATTACGAAAGCAAGAGCTCAACTAATTCTCACACTCAATTCTCACCTTTTTATATTTATTGGTTGAATTCCAAAATAATCCTGAGCTTCATTTATACATCCCAAACTATTAACTGTCATGAAATGTCCATAAGATGGATGCCAGTCATGCCACACTTCCTGACAAAATAGCCAGCTGTATGTATTTTCAGACTTTTGCTCTTTGCAGTGTCAAATTAGCGTAATTTTACAGAACAAAAACATCAATAAATTGTACAAATTAAAGACTACATAATTATAATTTCCAATTAATTAATATTAATAATAGTCGACTAAAATAATATAAAATAATGAAACTGGTTTACTGTCGTTTTTTTTTTTTTTGTGAATTTAAATTTTAAGCGCGAAATTAATAAAATAGTTTACTTTAACTCCGAAGAAACTTTCATTCCACTACTTTGGTGAATACGTTACAGTATTGATGCATCTTGCTTTCAATTCTCTAATGTGCATCAGATGAATCATCTTGCATCATTGCATCGTCATCCAGTTCATGATAGGCATCGTGTATCATCTTGCATCATTATCATTTCTCCTTATGAGCATTATCTTCATTCAGTTTGCATGACGCATTTTGCATAATGTTAACTTATTACTAGATTCTGTTCAATGAAATGATAATAAAACACACTATATTAAACAAAAATCAAACAAAAAAAAATAGAATATATATTAAAAAAGGCAGTTTAACGACTAGCTTCATTATGCGACATAACGAAACTCTGATCTTTCTTAATTTGAATAATTCAAACTTACTTTTCTTTATATTGGATTATAAAATGCAGAAATAAGCCTTCCAAAACTCGAACAACTATTGATAGAGATACTGTATTCAGCTTAGTTCATATTACGAAAGCAAGAGCTTAAACTGATTTTAATATGCACTCAAATTCTTCACCGCTTTATATTTATTGGTTGAATTCCAAAATAATCTTGAGGAACGTTTATTTATAATCTGTTTTAAAAATATTTAACTTGTTCATGATTATTTTATGTCTTTAAGATGGAGGCCAGTCATGCCACACTTCCTTTTTACAAAATAGCCAGCTGTGTGTATTTTTTCAGACTTTTTTTTTTTGCAGTGTCAAATTAGCGTAATTTGACAGAACAAAAACATCTAAATAAAAAAAGGACAAATTAAAGACTACATAATTATAGAATTTTCCAATTCCATTTTATTAATAATAGTCGACTAAAATAATATAAAATAATGGAAACTGAAATAATGAAAGGAAATTTATAAAAAAATAAATAAAAGGGCATTTTAAGCAGAAAATTAATAAAAACAGTTTACTTTAACTAAAAGCTTTTTTTTTTAAAAAAAATGAAGTAAAGATTTAGGAACATTCATTCATTTTGAAAGCAATGAAAAAACAGGTGGAAAAATAAAAACAGAAAAAAATATTTGCATATAAACTGAATTGCTCAAAAAGAAATAACAGTGATAAATACTTCAAATTTATTGCACGAGATACTCTTTATGTTAAGTAAATTAGATATACGAAAGCAAGAGCTCAATTACCAGCTATATAAAAACTCAATTCTCACATTTTTATACTTACTGTTAGATTCCAAAATAACCTTTTAATTTAAGGATACGTCCCAAACTATTTATTAGTCCATAAAAGAAAATTATTTAAATCCATCAGCCAATCATGCCAAACCAAATGTCAAATTTGGTCAGCTGTATATTTTTTAGAATTTTCATTATACAATGTAAAATCAATGATAAAAAATGATTATCCAATATATATATATGTTAAAAAACACGGTTTCATGTCCACCAATAATGACTAGCTTATACATAATTAGAAAATAGGGAAGTTGGTCCAACTATTTGTTGTTGGTTTTCTACCTACCCATGTTTAGTCTGCCTAACAAAAACTTTTCATATTACAAACAAATAGGAAAAACCTTAAAATTTCTCTTGAAAACTTTCATTCCACTAACTTTGGTGAATTTGCGTTAAGCTTCTTGATGCATCTTGCTTTCAATTCTCCTATATCAGATGAATCATCTTGGCTAATTTTTCATTACTATGATTCTGTCTTTGCATTGAAATGATAAAGGTGATCAACACTTCATCATTAAAAAATTAAATAAAGGAATCCTTATGCATCATTATCATTTCTCATTATGAGCATTATCTTCCATTCAGTTTGCATGACGCATTGCACAATGTTAAATTTATTACTAAGATTCTGTTCAATGAAATGATAATAAAACACCTTATATTAAACAAAAATCAAACAAAAAATAGCATATATATATAAATATATATTAAAAAAGGCAGTTTAAAGACTAGCCTTTATGCAGTTTTATAACGAAACTCTGATCTTTCTTTCCAATTTGAATATATTCAAACTTACTTTTCTTTATATTGGATTATAAAGAATTGTGAAATAAATTTGATAGAAAACTCGATCCCAATATTGAAAAAGTTTTAATGTATTCACCTAAGTCTATTTCGCCTGCCCGTTGTTTTAAACGCTGATTTTTAAATGCAAAAAGTGAAATTCTTCACCGCTTTCAATTAAGGTCTGGATGCGACAGAGGCTAAATCTTATCAATAAAGGAATGTTTAAATAAATCTGTTTTAGAAAATTTTTTACTTGTTCATTTCGGATTATTATTTTATCTCTTTTAAAAACCCGAGGCCAGTGTTCTATTCGACAAATTCGACTCCCCGCTTTTTTATTATTTCATAAGCGTTCTTTCGATCTGTTTTTTTTTCAAAACTTTTTTTTTTCAAAATTTGTTTTTGAAAAAAAAAGTAAGAAAAGAATGGAGTTTGGAGAAAAAAAAAAAGGAAAGTACTTTTTAATGATATATCTTTGTATTCGAATCCATTTCTTTCGTATTCCATTTTTGCTTATTTACATTCGGCTTAACTTTTGAAATCGAATTATGAAAATTTTCTTCGTCATTCGAAAAAAAAACAAAAGAAAAAAAAAGAAAAGAAGGGCAAATAAAGACGTTATGAGAAAGACTTCCTTGTCGCTTCTTTTTTTTTTTTCTTTACTTTTTTTTTTAAAAAATGAAAGAAAAGTAAAGAAATTTTAGAAAACTTTATTAAAGTTGGAAAGCGATGAAAAAAAAATTTGAAAAATAATGTACTTCTAAATTTTTTTTATTTGTAAATGTTTAAACGAAGGTCGTGTATTTCTTTCACAGAATGCTGAACTCGAAAAATAAAAAAAATGTTTTTTTTTTGAAACTTATATATAATGAACATGCTTGTTTTACAAGTTTAGAATTAAAATGTTTATTGTTAGGAATAAATTAGATAAATAAAATTAAGAATTTTGTAATTACCAGCTGTAAAAACTGGATTGACAACGAATTAATTATAAATAAGGTTGGAAAAAATTTTTTTGAATAATTCTTTTAATTTAAGTACTTCATTCATTTTAGACAACATTTAAAAATTATCAAATTGTTTGTATGCAAAATATAAAGAAAAGAAAAATTTCTTAAATATAATTAAAATTCATTTATATCTTTATTTCACATAAATTTATTTCTCACGCATTTAAGGGATTTCTTCATCGTCTTCTTCACTGGCGCAGCAGCCCCATGGTGGGCCAAGGCCGTCTGCCTCTTTTTGGCAGATTTCCAGACAGGAGAGGCTTTTCTTTTTTGTTGTACGACATAGTGTTGTCAAGTCTACGCCAAAGGCTCTACAGTCATAGCAGACCAGGACCAACGGCTTAAAGTGGATATTCATTTAAGGGAACTTAGCATCCAAATATTGATCAAAACATCGATTTTGAGACGATTGGTCGACCTATTTGTTGTCGGCTTTCTACCACCCATCTATAGTTGATCTACCAAACAACTGTTTCATATTATGTACAAATGGTGAACTTAAAATTTCTCTTGTAAAGTATTTACTAGCTTTAACTTCGGTGAAACCGTTGCTGTAAGCTTCTCATGATGCATCTTGAATATTAACTATATATAATTTAATATTAATATACTAATTTACTGTTACTATGATTCTGTCTAATGAAATGATAATACAACACTTCACATTAAAAAGTTAAATAACAAATATATATATATATATATATAGAAAAAAACAATTTAATCTTGCACAATGTTAAATTTAATATTACTATAATTCTGATCAATGAAATGATAGTAAAACATCTCACATTAAAAATTTAAATGATTCACACACGTGCATATATATCAGTGAAAAGACAGTTTCATTCCAGCCATTAATAACTAGGCTTTTATGCATTTTTATTATTTGCTCTGAATTTAAATAATTCCAACTTTCTCTGAATATATCATACAGAATATTTTTCTTTATATCGGATTATGAAGAATTGTGAAATAAATTTGTTAGAAAACTCGATCCTACTATTGAAAAATATTTAATGTATTCACCAAGTCTATTTCTGCCTGCCCGTTGTTTTAAACGCTGATTTTTAAATACAAAAAAAAAAAAAAAAAAAAGAGAAATTCTTCACCGCTTTCAATTAGGGTCTGGATGCGACAGAGGAAATCTTATCAATAAAGGAATGTTTAAATAAATCTGTTTTAGAAAATTTTTTACTTGTTCATTTCTGGATTATTATTTTATCTCTTTTTAAAACCCGAGGCTAGTGTTCTATTCGACAAATTCGACTCCTCCTTTTTACTATTTCATAAGCATTCTTTCGATCTGTTTTCTTTTTTCAAAACTTTTTTTTTTTTTTTTTCAAAATTTGTTTTTTAAAAAGCGATAAAGAAAGAATGGGGGTTGGGAAAAAAAAAGGAAAGTACTTTTAATGATATATGTTTGTATTCGAATCCATTTCTTTCGTATTCCATTTTTCTTATTTACATTCGGCTTAACTTTTGAAATCGAATTATGAAAATTTTCTTCGTCATTCGAAAGAAAAGAAGTGGAAATAAAGAAGTTACGAGAAAAGACTTTCTTGTCGCTTTATTTTCTTTTTTTTACTTTAAAAAAAAAAAAAAATGAAAGATAAAGTAAAGAATGTTTATAAAACTTTATTAAAGTTGGAAAGCGATGAAAAAATTTGAAAAATAACGTACTTCTAAATTTTTTTTTATTTGTAAATGTTTAAATGAAGGTCGTGTATTTCTTTCACAGAATGCTAAGCTCTAAAAATAAAAAAAAAAGTAAAAGTTTTTTTTTTATTATATATAACGAACATGCTTGTTTTACAAATTAGAAATAAAATATTTATTTTTTATGAATAGAATAGATAAATAAAATTAGAATTATGTAATTACCAGCTATAAAAACTGGATTGTTAGCGAATTAATTTTGAGTTTATTAAAAAACATTTTTTTTAAACTACTCTTATAAGTTAACTAATTTTCATTTTAGGCAACTTTTAAAAAATTATTAAATTCTTTGTATGCAAAATAGATAGAAGAGGAAAAAATCTGTTTTAAATATAATTAAATTTTATTTATATCTTTCTTTCGCATAAATTTCTGTCTTGTGCATTTAAGATACTACTTCACTGGTGCGACAGTCCCATTTTGGGCCAAGGCCATATGCCTACTGGAAGATTTCAATTCACCGTTTCCTTTTACGGCGTTGTCAACCCTACATCCAAGTACTGCTGTCATAGCAGACAGGAACCTCCTGTTTATAGTGGATTCATTTAAGGGAATTTAGAAGCCGAAAAGTGGTCAAAATATCGATTTTGAAATTTTTATCCCAAATTAAATGTTGGAATCTTAAAAATGTTTCTACCAAATATTTTGTCTCTAAACTACATAATTTTGGCGTTATATCAAGATCGCTCTAAAAATCGAAATCAAACTAACAGCTTTTTCACTCAAGACATTGGTGGGTAAAAGCTTCAAAAATGCTGCTTGTAAAGACACATAAATAATATTACGGAACATTCAGTAAAAGGAGAAGAGTGCAATGAATAACTTTAACTGTGACTTTTACGTAGTGTTTATTTATTGTTCAAAATTAACTGCTTTCTATTATCTTAGTAGAATTTTTGCGTTGAAACAGCCCATAATTGTATGATTGATAATAATAATAATTTTATTATTCATTTAATTAAAATTACATTTAAATTAAACAAAATGTCTCTTACTAAATGAGATCTGCGCGTGCTTCAAAAGTGAATGTCAAGCTTTCGAATAATGCTACTAATGGACATAATAAATCGTCTGTTACTTAATTGTTAATCTATACCCCAAATCAACGAATTGACAGTCGCATTTCCACGTTGAAAAATCAGGTTGAAAAAACCTCAAATTCATATGTGCTTATGAATTTTGAAAATTTATATAAGCTTTCGATGCCTATCAGATGCCCATTGTGATTGGACAATTTGTTTGATTGCGAGAATTTGTTTGACTTGGGTGCCAAATTTCGATTTGCCTATGATATAAACGTTGTTCGCAATGCTTATAGCAAATTTAAAAAGCAACATCATCCACATCTGAAAAAAATATCCACACAAATTATAATGTCAAGTTAAGAATTACGATAGCTTTCAACACATTGGCAAAGTATATAGTGCTATTGAAATCTTTAGCATGATTATGAACATTACATTTTCTTCTTCGACATTACGATCATGCATTAATACATTAGATAAAAGATACACAATCAGCAATGTGAGTTTAAAGTTTGAAGTGCATTCAAAAATTTAAGAGGCTTATAATTTAGTTCAAGCAATTATAAGATTTGTAAATTTAACGTTACTATGAATCTTTTCAATGAAATGATAGTAAAACACCCCATTATTACAAAATTAAATAATAACATGCACATACACACACTCATACAGATACACACACACAAATACCCATATATATAGATATTAGAAAAAGGCAGTTTCTTATCAACCAGTAACAACTAACTTTTATTCATTTTTATTATGAATTACTGATCGTTCTTAATTTGAATATCAGTAGTATTCAGAGAAAAGTAATAAAAAAAAATGCTAACTTTTCTCACAAATATATCCTATAGAATACTTTTCTTTATATCGGATTATAAAGTATTGTGAAATAAATTTGTTAGAAAACTCGACCCAACTATTGAAAATTTTAATGTATTCACCTAAGTCTATTTCGCCTGCCCGTTGTTTTAGACGCTGATTTTTAAATGCAGAAAAAAGAGAAATTCTTCACCGTTTTCAATTAAGGTCTGATGCGACAGAGGCTAAATCTTATCAATAAAGGAATGTTTAAATAAATCTGTTTTAGAAAATTTTTATTTGTTCATTTCGGATTATTATTTTATCTCTTTTAAAAACCCGAGGACAGTGTTCTATTCGACTCCCCCTTTTTACTTATTTCATAAACGTTCTTTCGATCTGTTTTTTTTTTCAAAATTTTTTTTTTTTTTTTTTATTTTTTATTTTTTTTAAAAAGGGAGTTAGAAAGAATGGAAGTTGGAAAAAAAAAAAGGAAAGTACTTTTAATGATATATCTTTGCATTCGAATCCATTTCTTTCGTATTCCATTTTTGCTTATTTACATTCGGCTTAACTTTTGAAATCGAATTATGAAAATTTTCTTCTTCATTCGAAAAAAGTACAAAAGAAAAAAGAAAAGAAGGGGAAATAAAGACGTTACGAGAAAGACTTCCTTGTCGCTTCTTTTTTTTTTTTTTTTTTTCATGCATAAAAAAATTGAAACAAAAAGTAAAAGAACTTTTAGAATACTTTATTAAAGTTGGAAAGCGATGAAAAAATGGGAAAAATAATGTTCTTCTAAATTTTTTTTTTATTTGTAAATGTTTAATGGAAGGTCGTGTATTTCTTTCACAAAAATGCCGAGCTCGAAAAATACAAAAACTATGTTATTTTTTAACTTATATATAATGAACATGCTTGTTTTACAAGTTTAGAAATAAAACTTTTATTGTTATGAATGTATTAGTTAAATAAAATTAAATTTTTATAATTACCAGCTGTAAAAACTGGATTGTCTGCGAATTAATTCTGAATATATTTAAAAAATTGTTTTTAAACAGCTGTATTAATTTAAGTACTGTTTTCATCTTAGGTGACATTTGAAAAATTATAAAATTCTTTGTATGCAAAATATAAAAAAGAGAAAAATCCTATTTAAATATAATTAAAATTCATTTATATCTTTTCTTCACATAAAGTTCTGCTTTGTGCATTTAAAGGGATGCAATACCCAAAAATTGGTTAAAATATTAGTTCAATTTTGCATTTAAAAAAGAAAAGGAAACGAAGAAGTGAAAATAAAGACGTTATCAGAAAGACTTCCTTGTCGCTTTTTTTTTTTTTTCCTTTTTCCTTTTTAAAAAAATGAAATAAAAAGTAAAGAAGTTTTAGAAAACTTTATTAAAGTTGGAAAGCGTAGAAAAATTTGAAAAATAATGTACTTCTAAATTTTTTTATTTGTAAATGTTTAATGGTAGGTCGCGTATTTCTTTCACAGAATGTTAAACCTGGAGGAATAAAAAAAAAAAAAAATGTTTTTTTAACTTATATATAATGAACACGCTTGTTTTACAGGTTTAAAAGTAAAATATTTATTTTTATGAATAGAGTAGATAAATAAAGCTATAAAATTATATAAAACTATAAAAACTAGCTAGCTATAAAAACTGAATTGTCAGCAAATTAATTTTGAATATGGTTAAAAAAAAAAGTTTTTGAACAGCTTTTTAATTTAAGTATAGTATTCTTCTTAGACAACATTTAAAAAAAAATTTTGTATACAAAATGCACATAAATAATCTTATTTTAATATAATACATTTTTTTTTTTAATATTTTTCTTTCACATAAATTTCGGCTTTGTACATTGAAGGGTATTTCTATTTCTACTCTTTCTTCATTGGTGCAACAGTCCATGGTGAACCAAAGTCGTCAGCCTAGTGGCAGATTTCGAGACAGGACCCGCTCGGTTGTAATAGTAGACTAAGACCTGCGGGTTAAAGTGGATTCATTTAAGGGGACATAAAATCCAAAAATCAATCAAAAAATCGATTTCGAGACAACTGGTCTACCTATCTGTTGTCGGTTTTCTACCAACCTATCTATAGTTGATCTACCAAACAAAATTTTCATATTATATACTACAAATGGTTAACATTAAACCTAACATTTCTCTTGGTAAATATTTACTCCTTTAACTTCGTTGAAAGCGTCGTTGTAAGCTTTTCATAATGTACCTTGCATAACGTTAAATTTAATATTACTATGATTCTGTTCATTGAAATGATAGTAAAAACCACACATCAAAAAAAAAAATTAAATAATAATACACACATACACATACACACGCACACACACACACATATACACAAGCACACACACACATATACACAAGCACACACACACAACATATATATATATATTATTAGGAAAAGGCAGTTTCATGTCCACCATTAAAGAATAGATTTTATGCACTTTTATTGCAAAGTTCTGATCGTCCTTAATTTGAATAATTCCAACTTTTCTCTCAATATATCGCACCGAATATTTTTCTTGATATCGGATTATAAAGAATTTTGAAATAAATTTGATAGGAAACTCAATCCAACCTTTGAAAATTTTTAATGTATTCACCTAAGTCTATTTCTCCTGCCCGTTGTTTTAGACGCTGAATTTTAAATGCAGAAAAAAAGAGAAATTCTTCACCGCTTTCAATTAAGGTCTGGATGCGACAGAGGCGAAATCTTATCAATAAAGGAATGTTTAAATAAATTTGTTTTAGAAAGTTTTATTTGTTCGTTTCGGATTATTATTTTATCTCTTTTAAAAACCCGAGGCCAGTGTTCTATTCTCCTCCTTTTACTTATTTCATAAGCATTCTTTCGATCTGTTTTCTTTTCAAAACTTTTTTTTTCAAAATTTTTTTTTTTTTTTTTTTTTTTTAAAAAGTGAGGAAGAAAGAACGGAGTTGGAAAAAAAAGAAAAGTACTTTTAATGATATATCTTTGTATTCGAATCCATTTCTTTCGTATTCCATTTTTGCTTATTTACATTCGGCTTAACTTTTGAAATCGAATTATGAAAATTTTCTTCGTCATTCGAAAAAAAAAAACGAAAAAGAAAAGTAAAGAAGAAGGGAAATAAAGAAGTTACGAGAAAGACTTCTTGTAGCTTTTTTTTTTTTTTTTAACTTTTTCTTTTTTAAAAAAAAAAAAAAAAAGGAAAGAAGTTTTAAAAACTTTATTAAAGTTGAAAAGCGATGAAAAAATGAAAAATAGTTATAAATTTTTTTTTATTTGTAAATGTTTAAATGGAGGTCGTGTATTTCTTTCACAGAAGTCTAAGCTTAAAAATAGAAAAACTGCGTTGTTTTTTTAACTTATATATAATGAACATGCTTGTTTTATAAGTTAAGAAATAAAATCTTTATTGCTAAGAATGAATTAGATGACTAAAATTAAGAATCATGTGATTACCAGCTGTAAATACTGGATTGTCAGCAAATTAATTCTGAATTTATTAAAAAAAATTTTTTAAACGGCTCTTTTAATTTAAGTACATATTTCATCTTAGACGACATTTTAAAAAATATCAAATTCTTTGTATGGAAACAAGAAGAAGTGAGAAATCTTATTTAAATATAATTAAAATTCATTTATATCCTTCTTTCACATAATTGTTATTGATTTTGAAATCATATCAAAGATATGCCGATCATGTTCCAATGAAATAATGGAGTAGTTGAAGAAACACTAGATTTTGAAATCTGGTTCGAGATTGAGTCTCATATTGGTTTTAACAGCAAGCTATATCTGTAAATGAAAAAAAGCTGAGTCTCATAATAAGTTTCGAAAACTCTGTTGATAAAAAAAAATATTGGTATATTGCCTCCCAGTATATTAAAGACTGGAAGGTGGTGAATTGTTGGAACATTGCATTCGAAGTGCTACACAAAATGCAAATGAATGTTTACACAATATTATGTGGAATAAATGTCGGAAGGATAAGTTTCTGATGCTGAACGTCGAACACGGCTTTCACATCTATTAAAATTTTTCAATCAAGGAACAAGCTAATTTTCATTGTTAGAATCCTTTGTGTATGACAATATTTATGATAATTTTTTGATGATAATTTTTGATAATATTATGATAATATTTGAACACCAAAGCCTTCAATTTTCCGATAAAAATTCATCAAGCTTCTGAATTTGCACTTTGAACAACAATTACCATTATGATCATTATAACTATGGAATTCACAAAAAATGAAACAACTGCTGTATTCATAAAGTGATATACCAAAAAAGCTACCAGTAGTTAAAGGCATTCTTCATTATGGCAAAATTCTGTAACACTTTCAAGCACTTACATGTATACCTTTAAACATAGCAAGAACTTGTTAATGTATAGGAGCACCATTTTATTAGAAGCCCTTTTAAATATAAACATTGAAGATCTTCACTTCATTAGATGCAGACCTTCAGTGCTTTTTTTGTTTTCAATGTATTGAAATCATTCATCATCTCACAGTAGATCAACCTCCTCTTGGTATACCCTAGTAACGTCCTAGATGACTAAGAGATCTACTACTATTGGCATGCAGAAACACTCCAGAGTTACCACCTTCGTGAAATTTCGTGCAGGCTGTGTCTTTCAACGGAATGCGGGTAGCCTATACCAATTTATGAAAGTTGAGATTCAACATACCCTTGCCAGCTACGATGGTGAGACTTGCAGTGGCTATGCCTGTTTGGCCAACCATCTGCATAACATTGGTATTTTTGATAGCCAAAATTTACCTTTCTGTGGGAAAGAGAAATCAAGGACAGACACCATATAACAGGACGCCGGGACTCTCGTAGGGACTCGGACTGAGTGCTAGAACTTTTCTGATAAAACATTGACTTTTTTCTTGTGTGTGTTTTAACACTGTTTCGATCTTGTAACAATTTGGCGTTTTCTCTTGCCATTGGAAATAAAAAAAAATTTGTATGAAAATTCATTAAGTAGGACTATGGGACAATTTAGTTAAGAAGTTTCATTTAAGAGTTTCTACAATTCAGAAATGTTACTGAAGGTCAAACAGATTTTCAGCGTTAATTGTTTTTTTTTCGCTTGATTTGTCATTCAATAAAATTTTTGCATTTTTATCTTTGCTGTGTAAAAAAATATTTTCCTTGGATAATTGCATCTGCAAAAATATATTACACCAATTTCAAATTTAATATCTATTCAAAGTTAAGTTTTATTTTTATGTTAGACTAATAAAGTGCATTGTTAACTTTTGTCTATATTATTTTTTTGCGAGTCACACTAAAACTATATACCTCTTGATCGACACTTTACTAACTCCAGAAAAAGTAAAAGATTTTTCTTTTCTGCAATTCTCAGCCAGACTACGATAATCCACCATAACAAGGTAGCTTCCTTTTACACACACACACACACACACACACACAAAAAAAAGTCGGTAGGTGGAAAGAACTGCTTCCACCACAATCAATCCCCTATTTCAATCCCAAAAAGAAAGAAAGACAATCAAAAAGAAAGGCGAAAGCATCTCTCGTTCCAAATTCTCAACAACCCCTCTTTTGCAAGTCCCCCTGCCCCCTCTTCCAAGAAAAAGTAAAACTGAATCATCCGTGTAGGAATAAAAAACACAGGTACAGAGAACAGAAATGAAAGAAAGTGAAATTGGCCAAAATAAGGAATGAAAACCAATAGAGAAGCAACTGCGGGGGAGTTTATTGCGACCCTCAGGGGGAGCAGGGGGAGATACGTGAACTGCAAGTTAAGATGTGGTCGTTGTTTGTTCGCAATCAGGCCATCCTTTGATAAACAGGGGGGGGAGAGTGGGGAATGGAACTCGAATTACAGTTGAAGGGACAGTTATCGAATTTGAAGAACTTGTCCCTGAGGTAAATTAAGTGGAATAGGACAGATTGTATCTTTTACTTTTATTTTTTTTTTTAATTTGGTGTAGCATTTTTTCCGAATACCAATAAAAAGAGTTCGAAAGTTGACATTTGGGATAAAATAATGGAAAACGTAGAGGTTTTTTTTTGAACATATAGGTATATACAAAAATGCAACACCATGACATAGAAAAATGCAACACCATGAAATTTCTGTCATATAAATATTCAATGTTTGGGAATATACAGCTGAACAAGTTATATAGATGATCTGAAATGTATGTTGGTGATTATAGCGAAGGATAGAGGAGATGTAAATGGCGTATGAACCAACAGTCTCTACACATTATCGTCTACTGTGTCTTGTATTTCAAGAATTTCTATGCTTCAGCTTTGAACACGTTTGTATTAATCGATACCTGGACGATGACACTGAAGAACGTTCCGACAATGGAACGATTTTACTCGAGTTTAAAATTATAGTCTTACAAACGGATGGTTGGTCTTATCATTGTAACACAGTTTAAAAGCATGTTGATGTTCCCACTTTATGTAGAATTTTGACTAAACTGATCGATGAGTGAAGTAGGCATCATCGCGATAGATCAGGTTCACCTAGACGTACAACAGAAGGCATTCGGATTGATGATTTTGCACACAAGTTTCCCTTTACGAAGACTGCCATAGACGCCATTGTGATGGTGTCGGGAATGAGTCCCTTGGACGATTGAATGGCCCAATATGATATTCAGTACCAGTTTTGTCTTTCCAATTAATATCTTGAAATGAGATTCTAAAGGGGTCGGAGATAGCATCAATCCGATTACAACTGTTGAATGTCATACCGTTTTTTCAATGGGACATATTGGTATGGGGTCCTTTCAGACTCACAATATTCAGCACCTCCCTGGTATGTATCAGAGCTACGACATGTTGAGAATGACGCTGAACGTTAAGCTGAGCATAAAATTAACCCTATACGGTGAGCAATGGCGGCATAATGATGCTTTGATGAAGTGATGACTGCAGCCATTTGGGCTACCTTTCATTCATCGGTTGCAAAATGGTATCTTCCAACAGGATAACGCGAGGCATACACGACATTAATCAGCGGACAAGCTTTTTACAGCATGACTTGTTGCTTCCTTGGCCTAAATTGCCTCTTGGTACCTCAGCGATCGAGAAAATTTGAAACTTTATAGACTCATTTGCCTACATTGCCTTAACCTCAATTGGAGGTCGAACTGTGGAGAATGATTGGGAATTTACGGGTTTCCATTCATCAGAACACTATCCTCAAGTTAGTTGAATCTGTACCACATAGGATTGTTGCTTGCATCTCTACGAGGGATATTCTCCTTCTTACTGATTACTCTGCATATTTCGAAGTTGAATAAAATTATCTACTATAAATAAGATAAATTATTTCTATATGCATTATCTGTGTTTAAACTTTCATATGATATCTATTCTTTGTGGGTGTTGCATTTTCTATGTCGGTAGTGTATATCTCAGTTAATAGAGAAGCCTTTCTGATTGCTTTACGATAGTTTTTAATTAAATTAGTTTAGCTCAATTGTTGCTATAGAAACAGACTGAGACGTTGGTTAGTTAATTAAGAAACAGAAGATATAACCGAATGTAACACGTTACATGAAATATTATATTGTTATATTCACATAATTGTCTTTTATTAAGTAAAGGAAGCTCATTTTTACTACGGTTTAAAATACACAAAACGCAAGAAAATTCTTTTAAATAAATCGACCGGATATCGGATATTTATTTATCTAGAACAATTAGATTTGCCTGACTCAGAAATGAGGCCATAACCATTTGATCATCTCAATAGATTGGCATTTATTTACTAACTGACCCCTTTTAACAGTAAAAATGAAGAACTAAAATGGCCTGATAAATAGAGATTTTCAAACTGGAAGAGCGTGCTTGAAATCAGACGAACAATACTATCTCAACGAACAAAAGTATCTTTCCAAATTCCAACATTGAAGCGCATCGTAGTAATTTCTGCCTACTAGATAAAGTTGAGTTAATTTTTATATGTTTGTCATTGGTATGGAAAATAGCCTCAGGTTAGTGACCAGCATTTGACAACAACAACAACTTGTTAAAATCTATGACTTGAGATCTTCGTTGCAACTATCTTATAGTTCAGGGGGTCTCCAAACTTTTCAGCCTTCGGGCCATGCTTCTTACTTCAGTAAGTACCGACGGCCAAAACCGTTTTAATTTTTCTGCCATTATCTATAATTTCTAGACTAGTCGCCGAGTACGGGCACTGAGCAAGCACACGCTTGCTAAATTCGCTTCATTCTCCGAAATGAAGTACACAAAGAATGTTTATAGATCTAAGTTAACCGATGAGCATCTTAAATCTCTTTTAATAATTGGTACAAGTAAAATTGATCCACTATTGTCAGTGAAAAATCCCAATTACATAAAAATCATTAGTATTTTTTTACGAGTGGATACCCCACGGTTTCATTCGCGTTAATTTAGCTTTTCCGTTCCTGAGGGATTTTCAGGATAAAAATCATATGTTTGATTCAGGACATATACATTCAAAACATCGATATACATACATATGCGATACTCTTTACCCCAACATAACTACCGAGGGTAACCTCGGGATGTTCACTAGTTTATAATGTTAGTAGGATTCATTTAAATTATTTGTTAGATGTTATGCTTAAGCTAAATTTTCTGCGTATTATGATTGCCATTAAGCTATACCTAGTAAGTAAATAAAATCGAGTTATTATCATTCTGTGTTTTTCATCCAACTTATTATAGCAACAATATGCTATTCGCTGTCGCGGGCCGGATTGATGACATTGGCGGGCCGGATTGATGACATTGGCGGGCCGGATTTGGCCCGCGTGCCGTAGTTTGGAGATCCCTGTTATAGTTAATAAAATTTCATTCCACATTGATCACCAGTATCTGATATGCTTTTCTAAAATTCTTAATCGTTCAGAACTGATGGGGGTTTACAAATTTATTTTAATATATGTCGTATATGGCACTAAAATAGGTATTATGTATTATTTGAATAAATACAGTAGTAACATACATAGATTACTACTATATATATTCTATTCCAGAAATATATAACTTCAGGTCAGTTTCAGTATCTCAAAAATCAATAGCAACTATGAAAATGGAGCTGTGATTGGCAGACATGTATCTGATGTGCATGTCTGTGAATTTGGGCACAGGTGACTGAATGATCTGGATACAAATAGACTATTGATACAAGCTATATGCTACTATTGTAATAAATGACTTTAGTTCAGTAAAAATATTTGGAAGAACTATTAATTAAATGAATCTATGAACCGAAATTTGTAATTATTTTAAAATCCATTCAACTTTCATTCAATGGTGCTGTCCAGAGTATAATTTTCCTTTTTGGTGTTCTCTGCTGCTTGAAGATTTATAATAAGACTTGGGTTTCTATTGATTATTGACATCAGTGACAAACAGCTTCACATTACTGCTCAACATTTAAAAATAGCAAATTACAATAACAAAATTTGGTTTTAAAATGTGTAGTAATTGGGGATAAATATTCATTTTATTTATTGTGTCAACTGGTTGAAATTTATTTCCGTCTAACTCATAATAATTTTTAATTTTTTTACATATGGCTAAAATAAATACTTGTTAATAATTTTCTTCTCTATTAAGTATTGTCTGCAATATTTTAATAAGTATCACAAGCATTTACAAACAATATTATTATAAATAATACTTTTTTAAAAAAAGCTTGTGATTCGTTCTTGATTTTACCGCCTTGGATGCCCTTCCAAAAGATAGTGTATCTTTTTGAGGTAGTCCATTCATGAAGCAATTTTGCCATATTACTAATTGTTGAAATTTTCATGGGAAGTGCGTCATACATCCATTAAAAATGTTACATCCATCATTACACCTATTAAAAAATATACATCCATTAAAAATGTGATTGTTGGAAATGGTAATGTCTGTTTAGAACTGCTGGTGGGGCAAACTAAGTGCAGGAATGACCGTTTTAGCTGTTTGTGATGGGGCGATGTTTCTCTGCAAAATCACTTTTCCGTGGTTTGTAGAACATCCCGGTCGTTTTTTTATTGATCATTTGTTGAAATAGATTTGTTAAATGTTTTTCAAATTGATAATTTGTTGACGATAGCAAGTGGCATTAACTTTTTCACCTGGTTTAAGAAGTTCATGATCCTTTAGGTCAGTTTTGGTGGACCTTTCTTTGTCTTTCAAGTTAAAATCACCACTTTTTGAATCGTCTAAAATCACACAATCGTCTTGAGTTGGCATTGGTCAACGTAAGTTTTCATAAGCAACTGTCACGTTTTTCTTTTAATTGAAAAAAAAAAAAAAAACAGTGTAAGCTGCAAATGTTGCTGATTTGATTCAAAACTCACTTACTACACGAGGTAAATATGACACTCTTAACTCGAAAATCGTTTAAACATCAATAGTGTATAAAGTTACTATCATAGCAACAAAATAACATATGTGATTAAACTATTAATTAACCCCGGTTTCCAGTGCCCTAACTTAAATAAAAGAATTATTAACCGTCCCACCTGGTACACTGCACTATAAGTGGAGAAAGTAATTTATGAAAAAATTTGCTTCAAAATATTTCAAAAATCAATTTATACTTTCATGTACAACTCCTTTCTCATCCCATCAACTCATAAATAACCGTCAGACTATAACATCCAACAATGGTGTAATATTCGAATATTCCAAATGATTCGAATGAACTCTGAAACACTAATATTATGATTGTCAATACACATCCTCCTTTAGGGGCAGAGAAGCTCCGCTCATCATAATTACAGTTCATATTAAAATTCCATTCTCTCGAAGAGTGGCCACCTACACTCCTTTAGAGAGGTCGGGGAGCATTGCCAAAGGGGAGAGGTGCTTCCATTTATTATTATCTTGGATTTTATTATAAGGTCTCTGTATCTTTCTTTTGCTAAACCCTGTGGGAAAAGTTAGGGTAAGTTCGTGTTTTGTTATGTGGAAATTAATTTTATAGGGAATTTCATCTCTATTTCTGCTACGAGATAGTGAGGATTTTTAATTTATTTAAGTAATAAAAAGTCGGTCTCTAGAAGTCGTAAACCAAATATTTGCCTTTATCGTTAAAATCATACTATCATTAGGTTTCAATTTACATTACATTCAGTATTGTGTATCTTTCATTACATTTTCACTGTGTATAATAATTGTAACTTATATAACTGTATTTATTTTTTGTGAATATTTAATAAGACTTCACTAATAATGCAATGTAAATGTGGTACTTTCTATAGAGACCTTTGTCATATTTATCCTCAAAGTTATAAACAAGTCTATGTAAAATAGTTGTTGCATTTTGACCTCAGTTATTCTCTAGAAAGGCAGATAAATAGTAGCTACAGCGTAACTAATATGCATGTTACACTGCATAAAAATCTTGCCCACCATAAGTTTAAACGAAATAGAATTAGAACTTAAAAGGAATTAAAAACAAGCTTCTAGGAAGCTAAAACTCTCTTCCTAAGCTCATTGATCCCAACGGAATAAGATTCTAGCTGCCATAGACATAGATCTTCGTCATAGACGTAAGATATGGAAGATAGCCTTCGATGTTGGATATCAAATCCAAATCCCCTTGTTCAGAAAACCAATGACTTATTATCCGTAAAACTGCTATTGCCACCAACTTAAAATCTTTAAGTAACTCTATTTCGGATTATTTTAGATACTATCATCAACTCAAAAACAAATTATCTCAGTTAGAATCCGAAAATCTAATATACATGATAACACTTCTTGGGTATTATCATTATTAATGACATGATTTATGGTTAATATTTCAGATTATCTCATTTAATGGACATTCATTTAATAAACATATAACATTAATATCAAAATATTCTTTACGTTTAATAAAATTTTTAGCATGCTGTATTGGCGTATTTTTTTTTTTTTTTTTTTGTCGATAGTAATAAACAATCCATGTATTAAATACAGTGCAATCTCTATTATTCGAGTTGCCAAGTTGTGAATTAAAAAATATATGGGCCTTTTTTCCATGTTGACCAGAAAATTAATCGTGATATTCAAATAAAATGAGTATGAAAGACAGAAACAAAAAGATAAAAACCATTATTTCGTTTGAAACCTTGCTGAAATATCGATAGAATGAAAAATTAATTTCCGTTTTATGAAATTCTTGTTGAAGAAAATATTGTAGATTGAATGAACAACATTAAATTACAGTTAACTTGATAACAGACATTGGTCGGATACTACGAATAGCTGAGCAGATGATGAAAACGATGTCCATCAGAAGAAAATTACGCTTTACGAATATTTAAATTTGATTGAAAAACTATGAAATATATTGTGCAACGCGAAGCGGCTACATCTGTAATTCTGCAATTCGAAAATTATCATTACCCATACAAAAGTTATCAATGACTTCTTCAAATCAATAAATTCCTTCCTCATATTTATGCAACTTTTAAATTGCATCTTAACGACTACAGGAACATATTGTACCATTAAAATTAATTGTGAGTAAACTTAAATCTTATTTATTTTAGTTCATGATCTTTTATTTCAGTATAATACTACGAAAAAAATTGTCGATCTTTCGTAAATATATATACTAATTTGAATATTCTTTTTTTTTTTTTTTAATGTAAATATCTTTTATTTGATTTTTTTGTTGGTCTGGGTGGAGCTTGGTTCATACTAGCTCGAATAACTGGGACTCCATTGTAATGCAATAGCATAGTTATAATACAGCTAATGCGAATACTTTGGATGATACGTGTCCATATATCTATTTCCTCAGGGTTAAAAGCTCGTACTTTATCAGATGACTCTATTCATGTCACGACATGTCATGTACTGGTCTAGGAACGTGTTAATGAGGCCTTCAGAAATTGAATTACTAACACAACTATAACACCATGTACTTGGAACTCTAGTAGAAACTGATTCGTGGCTGCTTTGGTGAAGGGAATTGCATGTACTATCTATAGGCAAATCTACACCTACGGATAAACACGTACCTTGGACATATTGGCAACATCTTAATCAACCAATATACGTCTTAATTATTTCAGTGTAATTTATCTGAGGCTATATATATATATAGAATTTGTTTGTTTGCTAATCCAATTAGCAGATGGTGTCAGTGAATGGTATGTGCCGAGGGAGAGTTTTACCCATTTGTAGGGGTAATGAACTCTGAACTTTGACCTCAGGAGAAGGGGCAGGACCCCTGAGAAGAAAGTTGGAGGTCAACGAGAGAGGATAGCTGCGTGACGCAGAAAGAGAAAGGAAATGATGATAAATGTCTATCTAAATAATTAATTATAGCTAAATGTAAATATAGCTGTAAATAATAGTGTGTAATTAAAAATGGCTAGAAAAGCAACATCCGGTTCATTTGTTTTCAAATTACCCTCTAGACACTATGCTGCCATGCTATATGCTGCATATAAATAGACTGACTGCCTTACATATGCGACTTCTACTATCAATTTTGTGCTTCTAAAAAGACAAATACTATTTAAAATATTTGACGCATGCTTTAGGTTATTATCGTGTGAAAAAACGAATTGTTTTTCCGGGGTACTTTTACCGTTAACTAATCTGCATTTAAATTTCATGCAGGAGAAAATTCGGAAAATATCTCCAGCCAATCTTGACTGTAGATTCTAGACACACACACGTTTCTTATGATTGTCATTGTATTCAAGTTTCTGAGAGCAGTGACAGCAACGGACGTTACCAGTGTAGTCGAATCTTAGACCTCCTGCATGCTAAAGGCTTTCATTACCATTGTACCACCTATCAAGGGATAGATTTATTTAGCCCCATTATTTTTTAGATTTTATTAAGAATTGCGATAAAATCTATGTAGTTTAAACTCATTAACATGTTTTGCAATGAACAATTGGTAAGCAATGAAGTTTGTAATGAAGAGAATTTATCAATGAAGTCATATTTATCCAAGTGGGGCCTGCATGGCCGAGTGGCTAGTGCTCTGGCGCTCGGTACCACAGGTTTCGGGTTCGAGTCCCAGCGGTGCCATGGTTGTTTGTAGTGGTTCGAATCCACTTTAAACCGTAGGTCCCGATCTAATAGGATCGTTGAGCGTTGCGGGGCATTGTTACTCCGCGTTCGTGGCTTATCTTCAAGTTACACACGCCACCTGGGTAATGCAAAGTGAGTAACGTCTGTTCAGCGCTTGCCTTAAGGCCTCCAAGACGTCCATGTCTGTTTGCCAGCTGCATTGGAAAAAAATATTTATCCAAGTCAATTTTTCGAAAATAAAAACTATAATATATAGTTACCAACATATATTTAACTGTGGACAATTTCTTGAACAATATATATATTAGTAGGCAAACGTTTTCAGTGATGAACAAAAAATAAAAACTACATGAATAATAGAAGTTTATCATTAATTTTGCTCTTAATTGCTCAAATAGAAAATAATAATTTATGAAGCCCTTCAAATTGTACATCATAATAATAGTATTGTTGGAGCATATAGTACCATATACTAGATGCTAAAAGGGTTGTTTTTATTAATTCAAATTTTATTAATGCATATTTTTTTTACTTTATTTTATCAATTTTTACAGTAGTCAATGATAAATATAAGTAAACAATTAATAATATGATAAAAAAAAATACTTTATAGTTTTTCAACAGCTATCGCATAAGTCAAGAGGAACCTATGCGGCTCCTGATCTTAACAAGTTTGCGCATCCATGTCGTAAAACAATCTTCAGCCGAGTGTCAAAAGGCCATTTCGGTACCGAAAAAAATCCCCAAGTAGAGAATCATCTCGTTCGCAGCCGAGCGAAAGTATCTTTTAAAAAGGGAGGCGTCTTGTGGGCAGCAAGATGAAAGGAGGCGAAATCTCCGGGAGGCAGCAGGGGCTTAATCCATGCCTCTTTTTATCGCCTCTTCCCAAAAGGCGATCCCTTTGTCCACTGGAGGCGGGGATAATCCCTGGTATCGCACGGAGCAGAAAAAGGCATTCCAGGCTGCTGCTGCTGGGCTTTAAGGGATTTGGACCCACCAATGGATGACTTCGCTTTCTGCAGGGGTGTCTTTGGGCCTTGCCGGAGCTGTGACTGACCTCCCGGACAATGCCGGACCTTTCACTGAGTTTGAAAATATGTAATAGTTTTCGATCCGGTTGGTCTGTTTTTGTTGACATTCTATTGTTGAGAAGAGTGTCTTTAGCCCTTGAGAGGGGATATTCCTTTCATAACAATAGAGCATCAATATTTTCTAAAGAAGAAATGAAGAAATTAATACTTCTGTGCATTGGCCGATGGGTAAAAACTTGTTGAACCATTTTAAATAAACTATTTATTTCTATGATATTTCGATGCATATAGCTACTGTCACAACTCTCAGGTGGTTAACCATGCACTCTCCTAGTATATATCATGGATCCGGGTGGTATACTATCCAAAATAAGTTTCTCCTCGAACTCAGCAAGGATTTTCCGCTCAGCAGCGCCGAATTTTGCATGAAACTTTCCTAAAACAGAAAATTTAATATTCTATTCACCTATAACTAAAATTCATTGAACAATATTTAATTCATCAATTCCATTGGCAATTTATTTTTTAATCATTGATATCCAATACGTACTTGCTAACCTTACCATAAATTTAAGCTTTTAATTGTTTTAATTGTAAGAAATCTAGGAAGTAAAAATAGAGTGATTGTGATGACCAACGGATCTTCGTCACTGCCTTTAAGACATAAAATGATGTTCATGAATCATTTACAGTTACAGGAGTTGTTCATGGTCAAGGATTTACTGAAACTGCAGTAGATTAGTGATAAGAATCTAATTCTTACATTGCGTCAAGTTAGTACTAATGTAATTCTACAAAGCATATAAATTCAAATTAAGAATTTCAATAATCTTTTACTAATTGCTGTAAAAAATTAAATTGGAAATGCCTTAATTGTAAAAAACAAAAATTTTCCAGCGAATCTGTACCTATGAATTTAAACAATTTATAAATTGAAAATCGATTCCACGTGAATTATCATTTTTGTAAATATTAGCATTCACATTAACAAATGCAATTTATTTGAAATACCTCTGAATTTCTAATATTATGGTCTCCCATCAGGAGCATATCTCCTTTGGATGTGTACGGATATTATGATCCAGGAAATCCAGTGATCTTTCCTTTCATTTTAGTCTTCTCTTTTTTTTTTTTTCCTTTTCATTGTTGACACTACTGATCTAATTGTTACCAAATTCAAAAGAAAGCTTATCCTTAAAAATAAATAAACAAAAATTTATCAAAAGATATCATTCTTAATAGGAAAAGATTTGAAAAGACCCCATCTATCCCACCAGAAATTGAATCATCAGAGGAATCAAAACCAATAACACTGCCTTAAAAAGAAGATGTCTTCGAATACAACGAAAATGATATAATTTCGGATTGTTTGGTTTTGATTTTTAATCGAATTAAATTAAATTTTAATCTAAAATAACGTCTAAATTTTTAACCTTGTGAATATGTAATACTAAGTTTTAAATCAATAATATATATAATAGAGATACACAATTTTTAATGATTTTATTCCCGGATTACTTTGTATATTTGACTGTTAAACTCAGAGAAATACTAAATATTGTTCGGCGCAACTACATACTTCGTACCTTATGTTATCATCAATCGATCTAGTGTGAAGCATCTATATTTAATTATTTCGTAACAATTCTATAGCAAGTTGTGTTAGTTTATCTCAATTTACAGATTTTGTCATTTAATGGAAGGCCTAGCAATCTCCATATTAAATAATTGAAATCATAACTATCAGGAAGACGTTGCATATCGTGTGCTGATGGTTAAAACGATTCAGACATGGATGTACTGTCTGAAATATGTCTACGTTGGGCTCTTCAAAGCTATTGTTTAGGTCCAAATATATTACGAATTTCATAGCAATACTACAATAGTTAAATAGAAACTGCGATTTTCGAAGCAAAATAAGTTTGATTGCCATGTTAATCTTATGAAGACCAATTTAAACCTCTTGAGACTTTCCTTTCATTCTTTTAATCATTTTTATTTTACTTGTGATGTTATTTATTTTACCGTGTTTCATTTATTTCAATTAATGAAGAAACAGTCACAATATTGTAAAACATTCGTAAACTATTGTTGAAGTAAAGAGTTTAAAATAAAATTTTTTACTTTTACATTAATTTAGATTATTAGTAGTTCTTAAATAATTACTTGTCCAATATCATTATATAGTTAAATAAATATAATAACCTAATGTCCAAGTATAATTCTCAAAAATTATAATTTTGCTCAATAATACATAGTGTATAGTACATATATACAAAACAATACATAGTGCAAAGTATTTTGTATTCTCTCAATGAAGTTTGATCCCAAATTTGGTACAAAAAAAGGATAAATAAAACTGGTGTTTGGGTTTAAGTTAAGTTAGAAACATGGCATGAGGATAATCTACTTCGGTTTACAGGAGATAGGTTTGAAGCACAGTAAAAATAGCAAAACTAATCTAGTTTATTATACGTTGTACAATGTTTTAAGAATGATAGAGGAGACCTTGAATCTTACCTCTGATTCCTAACTGAGTAACTGAATAACATTGTTTCCTTACTGATTCTTTGTATTTGCAGATGCATTCCATCTGAACTCACAAGCAAGCGTCTAATGTTTTATTTGTACTGCATTTGAATCTTTTATTGGAAATAACTGTCGAAACTGTTTTATATCACGAGGCATTTAATCTTCACATTGATTTTGTTATTTACACCTTTCTATTTAAACCTTATAGTACATATTGACTCCTTTTTTGAAATAGGAATTTAATTCGATGTGATATAACCAATTGTTTCAAGCAGCATGGCCAACACTAGACTATGAATCGACTAACTTTCTAAGGGAATCACACAAATAAAAAGTTTCATAAATATTGTGCTAGGCATACATTTTAAATGAAAGGAAAAAATATGCCTACATTTTCATAATAAATTTTATTGTCCCATTTCTTGTATCTTTATATCTTTTACAAGGTTACAAAATGAGTGAGCTGTTAAAGACTTATTATTCCGAAAACGCTCACTTTTCTCACCTTTCCTAATTCATATTTCTATCCCGTAGTTTAATCAAGCAACTTATTTCCTGTTCTTTTGCCTTAAACGTCTCTCATGAGTGTCATGTTTTCTTTCTCTTTTTTTCTGGACATTTTAGCAATACTGGACGACTCTACAGAATCTAATATTTGAAGCACGTTTGTGCATAAATGCAACTCTAGTAATTTCAAGTGTCCTTAAATGTTTCCTCACCATATGAACGTTTTTTTTCTAATGGATCTAGGTGATTATGTTTATTTCATGTTGCTAGTATAGAATATTTTCTCTTACATAAAAGAAAGAAATTTATGTTTTACTGACTGAATTTTGTTACAAGGTTACTGTTAAAGGTGATTTACAAATTGTAGTAAATTGTAATCGATTCTATAAATTGTCCTGTAATACTAATTTTTGAATCATTCGTTACAATGATTCAAGAATTAGTATTATAGGAACAGAAGTTACACTGTAAATGGCAATGATTCAAACCAATGCTTACGAGATTTTACCATTTTCAATGCTAGCATTTTTTTCTGAATAAGTGTTATACTACTACTACTACACCACACCACATCACTGTGTCTAGAGCTGAGTTGCCCCTATACAGTTTGGGAATGATGTGGTTGAAATTGAAAGGACACACGGGGACACAAGGGAAAATTTTTACAAAAACAGAAAAATATAAAAAAAAAAGTAAAATTTTAAAAAGGAAGGAAAAATATGAAATGCGAGAGTATATCAAATATATAAATATGTATAAGGCAAATTATTAGAAAATTTTAAAAGCAATATAACACAATAAGCTCTATATTGGAGAATATACAAATCAGAGAACTGAAGGAATATTCATCAAAGCAATTATTATACAATTTAGAAAAACAACAGCTAATAAATAATTAGACAGTAGAAGCAGTTGATACAAAATTATGAACAATGGAAAGATAAAAGGCAAAAAGGTATTACATAAGAGATAATAAGCAAAGTACGTAATTAGATAATTGGTAATCACATAAAAATTAGGAATGCGCAAAAAAAATGTGTAGTACATAAATTAACAAATTGCTTCAAAATTAGTTAACCCTAGATAGAATAATTGTTATAAAATTATTACAAATTAATAATTGTTACTGATTCGTAGCCAAGTGCTAATCACACTATCCCCATTCAGGTCTGCATTCACTAGTGCCTCTGCTACATTCCATGCTTTTAGAAAAAAAGGAAACCCTTTTGTAATTGTGGCACCATGCTTTAATAAATCGTATCAATAGTCAGTCAGCCTGGTGCAAAACTTAAGGCCGTATAATAAGCAAATGAGGAACAGTTACACAGAGTCACCCTTTCATCGCCCGGCAATGGTTTCTTAAGGATAGACATAAGAATATTAGACCCACAAGTTTAAATAACAAAATAAAATTATAAAATTACAAGACAAAAAAAAAATTTTATTTAAATCATTCAATTTTCTCTACTCAATTACTGTGGTTCCTGGGTTAAAAGGCCATTTCTTACATTGCAAATCACATATTATTCTTTAAAATATTTTTAATGCTTATTAGGATGTGGAGTTTCTTGGTAGCTCGGAACGCTAGGCTCATGAATTTAATAACTTCAATAAACCAAACAAATAATTCCATTGTATCTTCAGACATCGTTATTATTCATTTTAAATTCTTGGTGGCGCAAACACTAATATTGATTTATCAAATTAAAGCTCTTTGTAAAGTAACCAACAAATTTCACGGGTATATATTCACTGAATACATAAAATAACACAGAATGTCTCATTAAGAGATATAGCAACGGTAGGGCGCACCTAGATAATTCAGAATCACTTAGCAATACTGTGTCGAAAATGCATTCCAAACGTAATCGATGTCACAGCAAAGGCGTGGACTTCCGAACGTTCCTGGGGATACACTTCATTTCTCATATAATTACAATATTATTTGAATGTCTGGATATGCGAAAGCAGAACTAGCTGATATGCATCTGGCTTAGACTATGGAATATAATGATTGAGCTGCACTATGAACTATAACGCTTCAGTTGTACGCCATATCCGGTGAGAGTACTTCTGTAATATAGCTTCTTTTGATGAATGCATGTAATAAAAGAAAATAATCTTAAAAATGGTACTGACTCTTAACATGAAAAAAACTGTGCTAAATCTAATATAGTATAATTCAAGTTACTGTACTCTATAAATAGAGTACATAAACTTGAATTACACTATCTTAGATTAGCAAGTGTTCTTCATAGCACCATGCCGGGATGTTCACTCCAGCTTGTTGAAGATTCATTCCGGATGTCAATCAAGCATTTGTTCAAAAACTCATTGTAAATGCCTAATCATAAAAAAGTATGTCAAATGGTATCCTTTGCTGAACAGTTTTTTCTAATCGTTACAACATTTACATTACTCATATATTATAATTTTTATATTTTTAAAATTGTTTATGTAATTTGCATTGCTTGAAAACTGATTTTATGTAGCAAAAAATGCACCATTTGTATAACGTTTAAAGAAAAAAAAACTATTGCCATTGCTGAAAAGTATTGAAAAGTTGGCAAAATATTTAATGGATCTAGGGAACAAGGTGGGGTCTACCAAAATAAATTTGGTAATAAGTTTTAGAAAAATATGAAGGGTTTCTAGAACGACAAACAACTATTTTTAAAACTAATAGGTTTTTTAAAAAAAATTCTACATCATTCAATCATGCGTACAACAATTTTGATATACTATTTATTAATTTACCAAGGAAAACGTATTGCTACGTTGGTGGCAAATATGATGTTTTGATGACCAACTTGTTGAAAAGTATTAGGAAATATTTGATGGAATTCTTAGAAAGGGTCAGTAGCTTAGAAAAATACCATTCAAAAAACAAGAGACTTTGGACAAATTCTGTAGTCATTTATATAGAAAGGTTTAAAAACTTCAATATTCGTTGTTGAGTTTCTGCTTTGATGTAGTGAACTTGTTGTATTTATTTTTAATGTGCCTGCCAGTTATCTGTTATTCTGATTTTTTTATACATAAAATTTGTCAATTTTTAAAAGTAACACGCCAGTTTCTTTGCCAATAAATCCATACGCAAAAGATCAACCGATCAGAGTTCACTACGTAATATTGCTCATATGTACTGTTCTATATCAACATACATTAAGACACAATCATATTTCAATGCAGCCTAACATGAAAAAGCCATACCAATTTCCCAAGAATTCACTCCTGTTGTAAATCTCAAAAGAGGTTAATATGACATGCAATAGAATAACAGACGCTCTATTTGTTTACGTCTCGCAGCGAACTGCGACCGTCGTATATTAAATGGCGGACAGGGGATTATAACGTCTAACTTTTGCATAACTAATTAAGCTGATAGTTAATTAATTCTGGCGAATATGTAGAGCGTCCGCTGCAGATAAATCTCCAGTGTCTGGTCTGTCCTTGACGCTGCAATAACAGCGACGCCATTGCACGGAGGTTAAGTGGAATAAATTTGTTGTAAATTTAATTTTAATGGAAGCCCAATTTTCGAAGGATCAAAAGTTAACGAGGTAATTATCCGACGAGAGAAGTGTTATTGCAGTCTCAATACTGCATATTTTATGATCGAGTCTGTGTGAATGCATCATAAATAGATTTATTCACAACACCCAGCAAAACGTCAATTGGGTTTTGTAGTAATTAATTTCTGTAAAACTGAGTTAATTTAATTCAGTACAATTAATAAATTATGTTAAGTTTTAAATTTATTTTTCTGTAATCAATGAAAATTTAGGACCCAATATAGTAGAACATTACTATTCCCTATACTAATGTGAATAATATATAATCTTGAATTGTTTATTTTATTCATTAATCAAATTTAAAAAAACTTATTTGTGACGGCCTTTTACTTTTATTTATTTTAGATAGTCTTGAATTATTCAGAAAGATATTTATCTAACAGATTTGTGGTGTTTTGCAAAATCAAATTGTGATTTAATCGTCCACTTTTGATCAAATTTTATTTTAAATTTTCATATCTTTGTATAATAATCGAGAGTTCATTAATTATGTAAATATACGTATATATATTGCTTGTAAATAAAAATTAATGTGTGACCCATGAGCCTGTAAGGGGTCCTCTTCTTGAAGCCGTTATAGTTCTAATGCAGGCCGACACATTACAATTGGAAGATATTTGGCGGGATTTTTTTAAAATGGTTAGTAGCTTAGAAGAAATAGCAATTACAAATGAAGAGACTTTTTGACTCCAGCAAATTATATAATCTTTTATACAGAAATTATTGAAAACTGCAATATTCATTGTTGAGTTTTTGTTTTAATTCAGTGAACTTGATGTATTTATTTTTTTGAAACTTGAACTTGATGTATTTATTTTTTTATGTGCTTAAAAATTATCTGTGTTTTTCTTGCTGTTTGTTTGCTTGCATTTATCTTTTATTTTTCAAAAGTACCATGTACAGATTCTTTGCCAAAAATTCATATTTAAAATTCAACCAGCCAGAGTCTACTACGTAATATTGTCCATATGTGCTGTTCTGTATCATCATACATTAAGACACAATCATATTTCCATACAGCATAATATAAAAAATCCATACCAATTTCACAATAATTCACCCCTGTTGTAAATCTCAAAGGAGGTTAATATGACGCGTAATAGACGCTCTATTTGCTTACATCTTGTAGAGAAATGCGGCCGTCGTATATTAAATAACGGCGGGAATTATAACGTCTAACTTTTTGCACAACTAATTAAGCTGATACTTAATTAATTCTGGCGAATGTATAGAGCGTCCGCTGCAAATAAATCTCAGTGTCTGGTCTGTCCTTGACGCTGCAATAACAGTGCCGCCATCGCACTGAGGTTAAGTGGAATAAATTTGTTGTAAATTTAATTTTAATGGAAGCCCAATTTTCGGAGGATCAAAAATTAACGAGGTAATTAACCGACGCGAGAAGTGTTATTGTAGTCTCAACTCTACATATTTTATGATCGAGTCTGCGAATGCCTCATAAACAGATATATTTACAACACCCAGCAAAACGCAATTGGGTTTTGTAGTAATTAATTTCTGTAAAACTGCAGTTAATTTAATTCAGTATAATTAATAAATTATATTAAGTTTTAAATTTATTTTTCTGTTATCAATGACATTCAGAACACAATATAGTAGAATATTTTGGTTGATTCCTTATATTAATGTATATAATATAGGCTCACAAATTATTTCTTTTATTCATTAATCAAATTTTAAAACATTTAGATATCTTATGACGTTATTTAATTATTTTTTAATGAATTATTAATTATTTAATGAATTATTATTATTTTTAATGAATTATTTTATCTTATGACGTTCTAGATAGTCTTGAATTAATCATAAAGATATTTATCTAACAGATTTGCGGTGTTTTGCAAAATCAAATTTTTTTAATTGTGATTTAATCCTGCACTTGTGATCAAATTTTATTTTTAATTTTCATATCTTTGCATAATAATCCAGAGTTCATTATTTATATATATATATATATATATATATATATATATATATATATATACAGTCCAGTCACATTAATGTGACCACCACCTACTTTCAACGTCAACGTGGAAATAACCAATTACAAAAGGAAGGTGGCAGCACATTGCAGTGGGTATATATAAAGGATGTCCTAAGGCATCGGAAAGCATTTCAATCGTTGGCGTAATGCAGAAACGTAGCGATTTATCAGACGTCCAAAAGGGCATGATTATTGGCTTTCGCGCCAAGGATGGAAGCATTTCGGAAACGGCTAATTTTTATGAGCTGTGCACGTGCCGCCGTGGTAAAAGTACACCGTGCATGGCAAAATGGCACTATCAAAATCAGCGGAGTGGTACATGTGGTTCACCACGGGCTTTAGATGACAGAGGCGAACGAAGGCTACGGAGATGCGTTCAGAGCGAATAGACGTGCAACTGTTGAGCAACTGACCGCCCAGATGAACCAAGGGACTACCAAGTGTGTATCCTCAACAACGGTTCAGCGAACGTTGCTGCGCATGGGCCTCCGCAGCAGACGTCTGGTTAATGCACTATGCTGACTGCGGTTCATCGGCGACGAAGGCTGGAATTTGCACGCCAGTACCGAAACTGGACGTCCACAGAGGGGCGACAGGTGTCTTTTTCGATGAACCACGTTTTATGTTCCATCGGACAGATGGACGTTGGCGTATACGGCGTGAGACGTCTGAAAGCAAACAGCCTGCAACAATTGCTGGAAGGATCCAAGCTGGAGGAGGGAGCATTATGGTTTGGGGAATGTTTTCCTGGCATTCACTGGGTGCACTCATCATTGTGGAAGGCCCGATGGATCAGCACATGTACGTATCTGTCTAGTGGACCATGTCCACCCCTACATACAATTTTTTTTCATCATAATGATGGCATCTACAAGCAGGACAATGCGAGGTGTCATACAGCTCGAAGTGTATGTGCGTGGTTTGAAGAGCACCAGGATGAGTTTACGTACTTTCCTGGCCAGCAAACTCACCGGATTTAAACCCAATCGAGAATCTGTGGGACCACCTCGATCAGGTTGTTTGCGCCCAGGGATCCTCAACCGCGTAATCTGGCGCAGCTGGCCACGGCACTGGGTCGCCATGGCTCAACATCCCAGTGAACACCTTCAGGAACCTAATTGACTCTCTTCCTGCACGTCTCGCAGCGGTCCGCTCTGCCAAAGGTGGTTATTCTGACTTTTGACAGGTGGTCACATTAATGTGACTGGACTGTGTATATATACGAGTACTTATATATAGTGCTAGTAAATAAAAATTAAAGTGTTCCCATGAACATGAAAGTGGCCCTCTTCTTGAAGTTGTTATAATTCAAATAAATGCCGAGACGTATGATATTTGATGGAATTTTTTTAATAATAGCTTAGAAAAAATAACAATCACAAATGAAGAGACTTTCCACGAATTCTATAATCATTTATATAGAAAGATTTATAAACTTCAATATTTGTTGTTGAATTTGTGCTTTGATATAGTGAAGTTGAAGTATTTATTTTTTTAACGTGCTTGCGAGTTATCTGTGTTTTTCAAGCTGTTTGTTTGAGTGTATTTGTCACTTATTTTTACAAGTACCATGCACAATTTCTTTGCCAACAAATTTATACCAAAACAGTCAACCGACCAGAGTTCACTATGCAATATTGTCATTATGTACTGTTCTACATCATCATATATTAAGACACAATCATATTTTAATACATAAAAAAAAAAGGATATACCAATTTCACAAGAATTCACCCCTGTTGTAAATCTCAAAAGAGGTTAATATGACGCGTAATAGAATAACAGACGCTCTATTTGTTTACGTCTCGCAGCGAACTGCGGCCGTCGTATATTAAATGGCGGCGGGGATTATAACGTCTAACTTTTGCACAACTAATTAAGCTGATACTTAATTAATTCTGGCGAATGTATAGAGCGTCCGCTGCAGATAAATCTCCAGTGTCTGGTCTGTCCGTGACGCTGCAATAACAGTGACGCCATTACACAGAAGGTTAAGGGGAATAAATTTGTTGTAAATTTAATTTTAATGGAAGCCCAATTTTCGGAGGATCAAAAGTTAACGAGGTAATTATCCGACGAGGGAAGTGTTATTGCAGTCTCAATACTACATATTTTATGATCGAGTCTGTGTGAATGCATCATAAATAGATTTATTTACAACACCCAGCAAAACGCAATTGGATTTTGTAGTAATTAATTTCTGTAAAACTGCAGTTAATTTAATTCAGTACAATTAATAAAATTATGTTAAGTTTTAAATTTATTTTTCTGTGATCCGTGTCTATTAATTGTCTGGAATTATTCAGAAAAGTATTGATCTAACAGATTTGTGATGTTTTGCAAAATCAAATTATAATAAATTATACTTAAAATAAAAATATTTATATAATTCATAATAAAATAACGTAGCTAATTTTTTTTTTTTACAGAAATATATTGGCAAACACATCTTAACAAAACCGTTTATTTATATTAATTCTGCATTTTAACATACTCTGGCACTCGGTGCCGCTGGTACCAGGCGGAACCGTGGATGTTTGTAGTGGTTTAGAATCCACTTTAAACCCTAGGTCCTGGTCTAATACTACTGTAGAGCGTTGGCTGACAACCCTACACAGTAACAAGATAGCATCTCCTGCCTCGATATATTAATTCTATTTTAAAAAATAGATAAGACTACATTTTCTATGCATTTTCTACTTAAATAGTTTTTAAAAGTTAAATAGAAGGTAAATATTCAATAGGTTTCATATGGTTCAGGCCAAATTATAAATAATGATAATTAAATAAGAACAATATTCATGCAATTACATTTCTGACATTGACCAAAATTATCTTTTACGGTCTACTTTTAGCCACCGTTTCACCGAAAAATCAAAGATGAATATAAGTGGAAGACAGCACCGCAATCAAACACAGATCTCGAAAGATACAATCTATCTGAAAGAACCTTGAGGAGAGAGAGAGTCATCTCCAAAGGCGTCTCTTTTTCAGACAGATTCTGAGATCAGGAAAAGATTTCATTAGTGTCACTTACACCAACATCTCGGCGGAAGTCTCAAGATTCTGGACGTCACTTTGACATCCCTCACTCCCCCATTCCCATTCTATCCCCCTGTTTGTTTCAATCCCCTCCACTCGACACACTTCAAGAAACGGAAGAAAATGATACTCCAGTCAGCTGAATCTTTTTGGTACTTCTTCATTATGGCAACCGTGGTGAAATCACATCTGTAAGACAGATAACAGATTATGATTGATATGCACATCGTGTTAGGTATCTTTTACTACATTTTACGGAAATAATTACTTGTGCATGTACTCTTAGGTATATGATTTCAAAGATAAATTTATTAATTCTAGTTTTTTTTTTTTTTTTTTGGGGAAGGGGTTTAGCTGACAAAAATTATTTGGAAGTGAGAACTAAACTTCCTAGAAACACAAAATTTTCATTTGTAATTTCATTTCTTTAATAGTTGAGGCTTATTTAAATTGTATCACTTCTTTTATTCATTTATGCATATCATAGTAGGATTTTGGAGCCTGATGGCTGAGTGACTAGCGCTCTGGCGCTCGGTGGCACAGAGGTTCAAGTCCCGGAGATGACATGGATGTTTATAATGGTTCGGAATCCGCTTCATGTTGTAGGTCCCGATCTAATATGGCTATAGAGCGTTGAACATAAGACTGACAACCATACGCTGTAAAAAAAAAGTAAAAACATCTCCTGTTTAAAATCTGTCAGTATGCAGACTTGATCTTGGTCCACCATGCTGCTGTTGCGCCACTTATGATGATGATAATAGGGTTTTAAAGAACATAATATAAAAATGATGCGTGGAAAAGACATTAAAATATACATGGATATACAAATAAATCACAAGCATACTTAAATACGCTTATACTGGCATTATATTAAAACACAAACCGATTAAGGTATGTACTAATTCAAATATTCCTGACTATTTATTACTATTATGATTATTTCTAATTATATTCCTGACTGTTTATTACTATTTATACTAACTATTCTGACATTTGCAATTGATTTTTGTGAACTCGGGACATGTAATATGTGTTAATGTAATTATAATTGATTGTTTCACATTAATTGAAACATACTTTTTAAATTTCACATAACGATCTTGTGTAAATGTTAAAAATGTATAAATAACGTGTTATACATTCATGATCTGCCTCAAATCTAAAAATAGTCAGGTATTTTTATAAAATAGAAGGACGATATTACGCAAAACGTTTTAATTTTTTTCTCTGTTCATTCAATTGTTATAAATTTAAAAAAATTCTGGACTTCTGGATTATGGGTTACTAAGTTTTATCCCATTAATCCTAAGCACCAGATGTGACATAATTATGCTAACTGTACGCATAATTTCAGTTCACAGCCATTTTAAAAGTATCCCTGGCTACTTTAGAAAGCACCTCTGACATTTCCGCTGCAAAGCCACTCCCTTGTATCTTGATTTTCGGCGAGGCAGTAAACTGTGACAATAACCATTACCTGACCCACCCGCTGCACTTTATGGGCCGGCCATTGCTAAAAAAGCCTCCTCTAAAAGCGATAAGAAGCGAAGAAAAAATCCTCTTCCGAAGAGGGATTAAGTTTTTTTAACAACTGCAGAGCTGTTAAAGAACGGGTTGTAATGCCCTGGACACCCAATCTAAACCTGGACACTTAGGAGCTATTTTTATGTCCACATTAGAGAACATTCCTTTTATACCTTTCAGTTGTCCGCCCACCATTTGGGGCTATGAACAAGGAATAAATGTATCCTTTTTTTGAAAGAAAGTTAGTGTTTGAAACAATGGTTGGTTTTGAAATAATATTTTTTTTTTTTTGAAAATGACCTCTTCAAACAAAAGTTATCAGCATTTTTTCATTATTGAACTGTAAGCCTTATTATGTTCAGATATGTATACTAAGGAAAGCTTACAGAGGGGTGTCGAAAAGAATTGTCTCCTAAGAGGGGCTTTAGGATATCTTCCCAGCATTTGGGTGTAGTAAAAGAGTTAAAAAAACTCGTACCAGGTAGTTTAATTATCTATACAAGATGCTTATATATGCTAATGAGTCTCATCATTCTGAAAGCAGGACAATGTACGCCACTAACATATTTGACACCATTAGCAGATGGACATCACTAGCAGATTTGTCACCACTAGCAGATGGACATCTTGCAGATTTGATACCATCAGCAGATCTGACACCCCTAGCAGACATACATCGCTAGCAGACAGATATCATTAGCAGATTACAATGGACACCACTAGCAGAACACAATGAGCACCACTAGCAGATAGACACTACTAACAGACAAATATGGACACCACTAGCAGATAGACATTACTAGCAGTCTACAATGGACACCACTAGCAGATTTGACAGACACCACGTCACTGGACAGATAGATGTCAGACACCACTAGAAGATTGCAATGGACACCACTAGCAGATTTGAAGTCGAGATTTCCTGTAAGCTAGCATTACATTTTACCCCTCAGTGACCAGTCTAGAAAGGACAACCATTAATTAACTGTATTTTTTTTCGACATCTTCTACAGTTTTCTTTAAAATTTAAGAAAATTCAAAGGGATCTACCCAGGATCTACAACTCTACACTTGTAGAGAGTGAAAAATAATGTATTCTTTCTAGAATAATTGTATGCACTGAAGTAAATCCTAAAACTACAAGCAGGTTGTTAGATTAGTGATGTTCAGATAACTTGACCAAATAATTTTTGAGTCAACTTGTTCTTCAGAAAACAGTTACTGTACCACGTATCGTCTTCCATAAGAATTAGACCATATTTCTCTTGCATTTTTAAACAACCTGTTATACCAATCAGGCATAAATGAGATATGCAAGCTCTATGGTCAAAAATTCTTAACTACTGTATTGTGGTTTTGTCTCTGTTAGCGTCTCGCATCAACATTTGATTTAATGCTAGGGATTTTGGTCTATTTCTCATAAGACACATAAATGCAAGAAAATTACCTTTGAAAAGTCCTTACAAAATGCAATGACTTTCTTCTATAAATCCGAGGTTCTTGATGTAAAAGAAAGTATTCTTAACATATTTTAACACTATTCCAATTATATATATACTTTTATACTAACTCATCTACATGTAAAATCAATTTATTTGTTAAAAAATCATATTCATCAATTGATAGTAGTTTTAAAATCTTTATTGGAGACAGTAATAAAGTCCAGCAGTTTTGTATTTCACACAAATATATTTAATTAAAAAAATGTAGGATGTATACATTCATTTTTAGAAATATTAAAAGTATTTTATATTTATAAAGTTAAACACGTTATAAATATAAAAATTTATTATATAATTATAAAACTATATTATAAATATAAAATTATATTATAAATATAAAAATTAATTTCCTTACAAACGGTATTTTAAGGAGATTAAGTTTTTAAGACTAATCTGTTTCAGAAAACAAATCGCTCCTAATTTTTTTGAATGTATACATATTATGAATTCATTGAAGGAGTGTGATTGACATCTAAAAACAGCGTTGTAAACATTACAGATTATTAGTTAATAAAACTGATATTTAAAATGATATTGATGTACGATAATTTTTTCCACGATGAGTTCAGCTGTTTATTTACAACATTGATTGATGTTTGTAGAACTTATGTTGCTAACAAACTGGAAATGAATATTATATAATAGTACTATTATTTTCTAAAATAGTTTCCAAATATTTAATATAAAGTAGTTCTTAAAATGAGACTATGCTGTTAATACTTTTAAAATAGTAAGATTCTTCTCAACTTAAAATAATCATTTTACACGTTGATTGATACTCATGTTTAATATTCTTTAATGATGCCGTTAAGTATATGAGATAAATATAAATGTAAGTTGTTTTACTTTTATTTAAAAAAAAATAAATTAACTGCAGAAAATGTCTTAAGAATGTAGTAAATTTTAATTATTTTTCAAAAATATCAAAATGGTATCTAATAATATGATATTATCAGAATAAATTAATTCAGATTCCATTGTTTATGGGTATACTTCAGATTTAATAACTAAAAATACTAATTATTTATTTTACAATATTTAAATTAATTAAATTGATTTAAAGTACCAAGAATAAACTTTAAGAATATAAATAGTATCTTTTAAATAATAAAAAATATTATTTAAGTTATCTATGCTATTTATTACCAAAAGGCTTATATTATTTTAAAATTAAAAAATTATGCGGACTCTTCATATTAAATTCTATTGATCTTTAAATATGAAAGAATGTTCCCTCAAAAGTAGTAAAATTCTTCTATACTTTATTTTATCTAAACCAATGTTTGCAATGCAAAAATTCCATGTAATATTTTGATTCAAACAGCAGTACCACGAATAAAAATAACGATTTTTTGAATAAATAAACTCAGATATATTCCTTTTTAAGTTGGCGAAAATTCTAAAAGAAAGTAGATGTTTTGATTTTATTAAGTTTCGATTTAAATTTTTGAATATATTCTACGTCCATGCAATAGTGAAAGTTCTTCAGAACGTTACCTATTTGTAAGATTTTCTCATTCTAAACAAAAATATCTTACTCATAACACTGCCTCCATTTATATTCATTTTAAGCTGGTGTATTTCATATTTATAACATTTTTTTTCCATTGGCATCGAAATATTTTTAGTTAGAGCTGACTTCACTTCACTACATGCTTAGACAGAATTTCCTAAGTGCCTAGGCTTCACCACAGAGCTGCTGTAATGTATTCTTTTAAGGCTTGTAAATTATTCATGCAGTGGATTTATTTTTCCCTACGCCCTCATCATCTTTCTATTATATAACTCTCTTTTTTCCTCTTATGTATTTTTAAGAAGCAAACTTTTCCCTAAGTGCAAGTCTCCAACATGTTGTTTTGACATTTAGTCTGCAAGGCGATTCTTTTAAACTCTGCAAATTGCAATAAAAGTGTGGGTTTTTTTCTATACCAAGATTCAATATTTGATTGAAATAATCTATTTTGTAAGATCCGCAGATATTTAAATATTATTCAAAACCATTTTCTTGAAATATAATAACATACTTAAGATTTGAAAATTCTTTCTATATTGCATGGAAATATCGTAAATTTCATTACATTGATTTCTTTATACTAGTTCCTTATTTTTAAAGGTCACCAAACAAGATCTGTTCAAGGTAAAATGTGCTATACACAAAATTAAAAATGAATGTACGTTTTTTTTAATTCATCAGAACATTTTTTATTATTCATCAGAATTTATTTATTCATATGTTCCATTAGTCAATATATGCTACAAAGATTTACCTGTGAGGTAGGGGAAAATTAGGTTTTCAATGAGAATCTCTACCTGATTCATTGCTTTGAGTCTTTTATATTAGTTCTTATTTTATGATGATCACCAAACAAGATCTATTCAAAGGAAATATTCTATACGCAAGAAATAAATTTAAAGTATCAATAGAATCTTTTAAGAAACGAAAAAATTGTTACTTAACGTTATCTATGTTATTTAATGTATAAATGGTTGTATAACTTTAAAATTAAGAAAAAAACATTATGCGGACTTTTTATTTTAAATTCTATTAATCTTTAAACATTAAAGAATGTTCACTCAAAGTATTAAACATTTCAAACATTTTTTTGTTTTATTTAAATGAATGTTCGCTATATAATAAATCCACGTAATATTTTGACACCAACATCCATTACCAAGAATAAAAAATAACGATTTTTTTGATAAATAAACTCAAATATATTCCTTTTTTAGTTGGCGAAATATCTAAAAGAAAGTAGATGTTTTGATTTTATTAAGTTTCGATTTAAATTTTTGTATATTTTCTACGACTATGGAATAGTGAAAAGTTCTTCAGAACGTTACCTATTTGTAGATTTTCTCATTCCTAAACAAAAACATCCCACTACTCTTAACCATGCATCCATTTTATATTCATTCTAGCTGATGTATTTCATATTTTATAGCATTTACCTTGGCATCGAAATATTTTTAGTTAGAGTTGACTTCACTTCACTACAAAGCTCTTGCACAGAATTTCCCTAAGTGCCTAGGCTTCACCACAGAGCTGCTGTAATGTATTCTTTTAAGACTTGTAAATTATTCATGCAGTGGATTTTTTTTCCCTACCCCTCATCATCTTTCTATTATATAACTCTCTTTTTTTCCTCTTATGTATTTTTTAAGAAGCAAACTTTTCCCTAAGTGCAAGTCTCCAACATGTTGTTTTGACATTTAGTCTGCAAAGTGATTCTTTTAAACTCTGCAAATTGCAATAAAAGTGTGTTTTTTCTGAACAAGATTCAATATTTCATTGAAATAATCTATTCTAGAAGATCCACAGAAATTTAAATATTATTCCGAAACCCTTTTCTTAAAATATGTTAACATACATGAATTAAGGATTGAATTCTTGGAATTGAAAAATTCTTTCAAATATTGCATGGAAGTTATAGATAAATTTCATTAAATTGATTTCTTTATACTAGCACTGGTTTTATGAAGATTACCAAACAGGTGGGTTTTTTGCCATAACTCCAATAAATCATCTGAACATGAGCCATTAAGAAATGAAGGAAGTATTATGTCGAAAGCATCGGGCTGAAAAAGTTTTACAATGCATACGGTATAGAATCAAACAAAAACAAGTTTTATTGAATTAGTCAAAATATCGTCATTTATGATTGTCTACCTGTGAGGAAGAACAACAAGCAGATGTTCCTTGAGGGATATGCCCTCCCCCTCTCTGAATGGTTGCATTGCACCGTCCTTTATATCAAAACCAGCTAGTGCATCATTTCTATAAAGAGTGCCCATTCCTAATCAGCATCTGTTTGAGTTGTTGGGTGTTCTCCGGAGGATGTAAGCATGCTGCAATGCGCCTCCCCCAAAGCATCCCACACATGTTCGAAAATTTAAATCTGGGGAGTACTCTATGGTCTTTATCCATTCGAGTGATATCTTCCCTTTCCATTAGCTCGTTAACAGCAAGAGTCCGATGTGGCCGTAAATTGTCATCCATAAAAATGAAGTCTGGGCCAATGGCAACTCGGAACAGACGCACATGGGGAAGGGAGTACCTCCTCACAGTAGTGATCCCCGGTTACAGACCCTCTGTCGAAAAACGTGGAATTCAGTTCGCCCGTTTTAGCAAAATGCCTCTCAGACAAGAACTCCAGAACCACCATAACGGTGTCTTTTCCTTGAGGTTACTTTGGGATAAAACTGCGTCCCGACCTCTCTCCAAATCAGTTGCGTCGAGAATCGCTTCTAAACAGAACCGATTTTTCATCCGTAAAGAGGAAACGACTCCATTGATCAGTTGTCCATTTTTCGTGCTCTGGCACTACTGTAAACGGTTGGTCCAACATTCAACATGGAGACAGCGTTTGAGGACGGCGTCTGCGAATAGGCCCATTTTTTGAAGGCTCTGGCCACAGTAAACTGCGGCACTTGTCGCCCGTTGCTGTACAGAGTCATTGATCAATGGCGCTTTCTGACTGCTGTCGGCCTTTTTTATTCGCCTTTTCAGAACGATATATTGGTCATCCCCCTGCTGTTGCCTTCCTCGTGCGGCCACCACTAACCTTTCTAACAGCTGTACCTAAGTGTGGTTTGAACGCTTTCAATCGCGCGAAATGCGATTCTTTTGTTTATTCGAACTCTGCACCTACACTGGGGACAGTACGCCCTCCTTCCAGCTTTTCGATCATTCTTCCACGTGTGAAGTCTTCCAGGTGATTTCTTCTAGCCATATTTCACGAACAGACTCACCCGGTACCCTGCAGCGAATATGTTGAATTGCGTCTCCGTCCTTCCTTTTATTCTACTGTTGAGCTGCGACCGTACTACTGAGAGCGTTTTGCGTACGCTCACGTCGCCTCTGACGTTTCGTTCTGATATTTGCATACGCATGACGTTTCTACTGTCTTACGTGTTCATTGTACTGATCTCCAGACCTCTTTTCTGCAATTTCATGCCTATCTGCTAAATTTTTACATTGTTGCTTAAGTTTTGTATCTGTCACCAGTGCAGTTCCTTAATTTTTAAAGGTCATCAAACAAGATCTGTTCAAGGTAAAATGTTCTATACGCAAAATTAAAAATTAATGTACGTTTTCTTATTCATCAGAATTTTTTTTATTCATATGTTCCATTAGTCAAAATCAAAATATTGCATAAACATTTGCCTGTGATATATGGGAAAATTAGGTTTTCAGTGAAAAGCCTTTGCCTGATTCATTGCATTGAGTCTTTTATATAGGTTCCTTATTTTAAGCAGATCACTAAACAAGATCTATTCAAAGTAAAATATTCTATACACAGAAATAAACTTTAAGAGTATAAATAGAATCTTATAAGAAACAAAAATTTTTTACTTAATGTTATCTATGTTATTTAATACATAAATGGTTGTATAATTTTAAAATTAAAAAAATTATGGGGAATTTTTATTTTAAATTCTATTGATCTTTAAATATAAAAGAATTTTCTTTCAAAGTAATAAAAAATCTTCAATATATTTTTTATTTAAACCAATATTTGCAATGCAATTATTCTATGTAATATTTTGATTCAAACAGCAGTACCAGAATAAAAAATACGACTTTTGAATAAATAAACTCAAATATATCTCTTTTTTAGTTGCAGAAATACCTGAAAGAAAGTAGATGTTTTGATTTTATTAAGTTTCGATTTAAATTTTTGAATATATTCTACGTCCATGGAATAGTGAAAGTTCTTCAGAAGGTTACCTATTTTGTAAGATTTTCTCATTCCTAAACAAAAATATCTTACTCTTAACCATGCATCCATTTTATATTCATTTTAATCTGATGTATTTCATATTTATAGCATTTTCCTTGGCATCGAAATATTTTAGTTAGAGTTGACTTCACTTCACTACATGCTTGCACAGAATTTCCCTAAGTGCCCAGGCTTCACCACAGAGCTGCTGTAATGTATTCTTTTAAGACTTGTAAATTATCCATGCAGTGGATTTTATTTTCCCCACGCCCTCATCATCTTTCTATTATATAACTCTCTTTTTCCCTCTTATGTATTTTTAAGAAGCAAACTTTTCCCTAAGTGCAAGTCTCCAACATGTTGTTTTGACATTTAGTCTGCAAAGTGATTCTTTTAAACTCTGCAAATTGCAATAAAAGTTGGTTTTTTTTCTGAACCAAGATTCAATATTTCATTGAAATAATCTATTCTAGAAGATCCACAGAAATTTAAATATTATTCGAAACCCTTTTCTTAAAATATGTTAACATACATGAATTAAGGATTGAATTCTTGGAATTGAGAATTCTTTCAAATATTGCATGGAAGTTATAGATAAATTTCATTACATTGATTTCTTTATACTACACAACGTAAGCAACAGGTGGGTTTTTTGCCATAACTCCACGATAAATCATCTGAGAGACATGACATTAAGAAATGAAGGAGAGTATTATGACGAAATCATCGGAGCTGAAAAAGAATACAATGCATACGGTATGGAATCAAACAAAAAAACAAGCTTATTGAACGTATACTATCGAGATTTATGATTGTCTATCCAAGAGGGAAGACCAACAAGCAGATGTTCCTTAATATGGGATATGCCCTCCCCTCTCTGCAATGGTTGCATTGCACCGTCTCTGCATACTCAGAACCAGCTGGTGCAACATTTCTAGCGGTAAGAGTGCCCATTCCTCTATCAGCATTTGTTTGAGTTGTTTGTTGTTCTCCGGAGGATGTAAGCGTGCTGTAATGCGCCTCCCAAAGCATCCCACACATGTTCGAGGGGATTTAAATCTGGGGGAGTACGCTGGCCAATCCATTCGAGTGATATCTTCCCTTTCCAGTAGCTCCTCAACAGCAAGAGTCCGATGTGGCCGTACATTGTCATCCATAAAAATGAAGTCTGGGCCAATGGCAACTCGGAACAGACGCACATGGGGAAGGAGTTCCTCACAGTAGTGAGATCCCCGGTTACAGACCCTGTCTGTCGAAAACGTGGAGCTCTGTTCGCCCGTTCAGCAAAATGCCTCCTCAGACCGAAGAACTCCAGAACTGCCCATAACGGTGTCTTTTTCTTGAGGTTACTGGGATAAAACCACGGCCCGACCTCTCCAAATCAAATGCGTCGAGAATCGCTTCTGGAACAGAACCGACTCTCATCCGTAAAGAGGAAACGACTCCATTGATCAGTTGTCCAGTGTTCGTGCTCTGTTCACCACTGTAAAACGGTGGCGTCGGTGGCCAACATTCAACGGGAGGCAGCGTTCAGGACGGCGGGCGAATAGGCCCACTTTGTGAAGGCGCCTGGCCACAGTAAACCGCGGCACTTATCGACCGTTGCTGTACAGAGTCACTGAGCAATGGCGCTTGCTGACTGCTGTCGGTCTCTTTTCGCCTGCAGAACGATATATTGGTCATACCCTGCTGTTGTCTTACTCGGGCGGCCACCACCAACCTTCTAACAGCTGTACCAGTGGTTTGGAACGCTTTCCAAGCGCGCGAAACGACACTTTTGTTGTTGATTCCGGAACTCTGCAGCTACACTGGTGACAGTACACCCCTCTTCCAGCTTTCCGATCGTTCTTCCACGTGTGAAGTCGTCCAGGTGATTTCTTCTAGCCATATTTCACGAACTGACTCACCTGGCACTAAATGTTATCACATAAATGGTTGTATATAATTTTAAAATTTAAAAAAACTTGCGGACTTTTTGTTTTAAATTCTATTGATCATTCAATAAAAAGAATGTTCATTCAAAGTAGTAAAAATTCTTTTCATATTTCTTTTTATTTAAACTAATATTTGAAATATAATAACATTTTGATTCCAATATCAGTACCAAGAATAAAAATAACGATATTCCTTTTTTAGTTGCTGAAATATGTAAAAGAAAGTAGATGTTTTAATTTTTATTAAGTTTCGATTTAAATTTTTGAATATTTTCTACGTCCACGGAATAGTGAAAGTTCTTCAGAAGGTTACCTATTTGTAAGATTTTTCATTCCTAAACAAAAATATCCTACTCTTAACCATGCGTCCATTTTAAATTCGTTTTAAGCTGGTGTATTTCATATTTATAGCATTTTCCTTGGCATCGAAATATTTTTTTTAGGTTAGAGTTGACTTCACTTCACTACATGCTTGCACAGAATTTCCCTAAGTGCCTCGGCTTCACCACAGAGCTGCTGTAATGTATTCTTTTAAGACTTGTAAATTATTCATGCAGTGGATTTTATTTTCCCTACGCCCTCATCATCTTTCTATTATATAACTCTCTTTTTTCCTCTTATATATTTTTAAGAAGCAAACTTTTCCCTAAGTGCAAGTTCTCAACATGTTGTTTTTGACATTTAGTCTGCAAGTGATTCTCTTAAATCCTGCAAATTGCAATAAAAGTGCTCTTTTTTCTGCACCAAGATTCAATATTTCATTGAAATAATTTATTCTAGAAGATCCGCAGAAATTTAAATATTATTGAAAGCCATTTTCTTAAAATATGTTAGCAATACTTAATAATTGTGATTTCTTTGAAATATTTCATGGAAAATACCGATAAATTTCATTACATTGAATTCTTTTATACTGGTTTCTTATTTTATGAAGATCACCAAACAAAATCTATTCAAGGTAAAATATTTAATACACAAAATTAAAAAAATGAATGAACCTTTTTTTTTATTCATCAGCACGTTTTTTTATAATTCATGAGAACATTTTTTATTCATATGTTCCATTAGTCGATGTCTGTTACGAACAGATACCCATCAGGTACAGGGAAATTAGGTTTTAATCAGAACCTTTATCTGGAGCATGACTATCGATGAAAATGCTTACATGCCTTTTCACAACAGTTATAAAATTGTTTACTTTTGAATTAATCTGTCTTGCTTTGAAAGCAGATACTGCAATTATAGATCAACAGTGGATTCAAATCAACAATCTCCTACATGCTTATCTAAACTGGTAATACCACACCACGATTTGAGTGGCGATGATAGTTGATTTCCTATTTTTCAATGGTAAATATTATAAGTTTGGTCCCCATTTCGTCGGAATCCGGAGTTCTACACATGAAGTTTACATTTCTCTAAATCACAACATCTAATCTAATCTTTATCTCTCCAATCTTTCACAACAGTTATAAAATTGTTTACTTTTTGAATTAATCTGTCTTGCTTTTGAAAGCAGATACTGCAACTTATAGATCAACAGTGATTCAAATCAACAATCCCTACATGCTTATCTAAACTGGTAATACCACCCACGATTTGAGTGGCGATGATAGTTGATTTCCTATTTTTCAATGGTAAATATTATAAGTTTGGTCCCCATTTTCGTCGGAATCCGGAGTTCTACACATGAAGTTTACATTTCTCTAAATCACAACATCTAATCTAATCTTTATCTCTCCAATCTTTCACACAGTTATAAAATTGTTTACTTTTGAATTAATCTGTCTTGCTTTTTGAAAGCAGATACTGCAACCATAGATCAACAGCGGATTCAAATCAACAATCTCCTACATGCTTATCTAAACTGGTAATACCACACCACGATTTGAGTGGCGATGATAGTTGATTTCCTATTTTTCAATGGTAAATATTATAAGTTTGGTCCCCATTTTCGTCGGAATCCGGAGTTCTACACATGAAGTTTACATTTCTCTAAATCACAACATCTAATCTAATCTTTATCTCTCCAATCTTTCACAAACAGTTATAAAATTGTTTACTTTTTGAATTAATCTGTCTTGCTTTTTTGAAAGCGATACTGCAACTATAGATCAACAGCGATTCAAATCAACAATCTCCTACATGCTTATCTAAACTGGTAATACCACACCACGATTTGAGTGGCGATGATAGTTGATTTCCTATTTTTCAATGGTAAATATTATAAGTTTGGTCCCCATTTTCGTCGGAATCCGGAGTTCTACACATGAAGTTTACATTTCTCTAAATCACAACATCTAATCTAATCTTTATCTCTCCAATCTTTCACAACAGTTATAAAATTGTTTACTTTTTGAATTAATCTGTCTTGCTTTTTGAAAGCAGATACTGCAACTATAGATCAACAGCGGATTCAAATCAACAATCTCCTACATGCTTATCTAAACTGGTAATACCACACCACGATTTGAGTGGCGATGATAGTTGATTTCCTATTTTTCAATGGTAAATATTATAAGTTTGGTCCCCATTTTCGTCGGAATCCGGAGTTCTACACATGAAGTTTACATTTCTCTAAATCACCACATCTAATCTAATCTTTATCTCTCCAATCTTTCACAACAGTTATAAAAATTGTTTACTTTTTGAATTAATCTGTCTTGCTTTTGAAAGCAGATACTGCAACTATAGATCAACAGCGGATTCAAATCAACAATCTCCTACATGCTTATCTAAACTGGTAATACCACACCACGATTTGAGTGGCGATGATAGTTGATTTCCTATTTTTCAATGGTAAATATTATAAGTTTGGTCCCCATTTTCGTCGGAATCCGGAGTTCTACACATGAAGTTTACATTTCTCTAAATCACAACATCTAATCTAATCTTTATCTCTCCACCTTTCACAACAGTTATAAAATTGTTTACTTTTGAATTAATCTGTCTTGCTTTTGAAAGCAGATACTGCAACTATAGATCAACAGCGGATTCAAATCAACAATCTCCTACATGCTTATCTAAACTGGTAATACCACACCACGATTTGAGTGGCGATGATAGTTGATTTCCTATTTTTCAATGGTAAATATTATAAGTTTGGTCCCTATTTTCGTCGGAATCCGGAGTTCTACACATGAAGTTTACATTTCTCTAAATCACAACATCTAATCTAATCTTTATCTCTCCAATCTTTCACAACAGTTATAAAATTGTTTACTTTTTGAATTAATCTGTCTTGCTTTTGAAAGCAGATACTGCAACTATAGATCAACAGCGGATTCAAATCAACAATCTCCTACATGCTTATCTAAACTGGTAATACCACACCACGATTTGAGTGGCGATGATAGTTGATTTCCTATTTTTCAATGGTAAATATTATAAGTTTGGTCCCCATTTTCGTCGGAATCCGGAGTTCTACACATGAAGTTTACATTTCTCTAAATCACAACATCTAATCTAATCTTTATCTCTCCAATCTTTCACAACAGTTATAAAATTGTTTACTTTTTTGAATTAATCTGTCTTGCTTTTGAAAGCAGATACCGCAACTATAGATCAACAGCGGATTCAAATCAACAATCTCCTACATGCTTATCTAAACTGGTAATACCACACCACGATTTGAGTGGCGATGATAGTTGATTTCCTATTTTTCAATGGTAAATATTATAAGTTTGGTCCCTATTTTCGTCGGAATCCGGAGTTCTACACATGAAGTTTACATTTCTCTAAATCACAACATCTAATCTAATCTTTATCTCTCAATCTTTCACAACAGTTATAAAATTGTTTACTTTTTGAATTAATCTGTCTTGCTTTTGAAAGCAGATACTGCAACTATAGATCAACAGCGGATTCAAATCAACAATCTCCTACATGCTTATCTGAAATGGTAATACCACATCACGATTTGAGTGGCGATGATTGATGATTTCCTATTTTTCAATGGTAAATATTATAAGTTTGGTCCTCATTTTTGTCGAAATCTGGAGTTCTACACAGGAAGTTTACATTTATCTAAATCTTACTTCGTACGAACTGTAGAAACAGTAAAGTTGTTGTATGAAATTTTTATGCATCAATTTAACCAAAGTAAAAACGCCACTGCCGTTTTTAAATATGCCGTTCCCATTAAATTTCTAAAATAACCACATTCTCACGGTTCATTTCAGCAAAAGCAAGAATTAAATGACAAATAAAGCATCTGTTAGACAGGAACAATTTCTACTCTCATAAATCTCTAAATATGAGCAAACTAAATAAAAATTGACCTACTATTTTCGAGTTACATTCTAGCATAATAATTTCAAAAAATATTGCACATCAATAAACATCATAGAGAATTTGTAAATGCACACCCATAAAGCAATAGAAGGAAGTTATTGATGAATAGTGATTCTGATCATTCAATAGTCTGCGGGATATCTGCGAGTCAAAAATCAAATCATATTGTTCGTTCGTTTCGAATGCTGGGAATTTTGAGCTAAGTTATTCACCCTTAGAATGGGAGAGATGTAGGAGATTCAGAGCTATCCAAAAGAAATCATGGGATGCCAGCTACATTCATTTTGCGCCCACGCTGTTTTTAACAAAACCTCCAATGATGGCAAGTGGTGGGTTATTCAAATGCTCCTCCCCTGCTCCTCGAATCCAGCAATCAAAACATTATATACAAAATATATCCATTTAATATTGATAACTCAAGCTTAACTTTACAGTGAGAAAAACAAATTCTCTATGGAGGACTGTCATAACTGCATGGAAAAAAATACGGTGGATACAGGATCTTGTAACAGAGTGCCTCTCACTAGTAATCATATTAAGAACTAGCAATAACATGTAAGCATAAAGGAATATAAATAACGAGTGAGTATAAAGCAGTAGCAATGGTAATTGAATATTCCGTAGAGAGATTGCATACTTCCTTTATCTTGTACAACTACGTTGTGACAACTTAATGGTATTAACTTCAATAAATTCGTCAATAGGTTCGCACATATAAAGATATGGCGTGGATGGAAAATCAGTGGCCTTCATGCATACCACAAACTGTCCCCCGACGGATGTTGAGGGAAAGACCATTAAGGGTTTTTTACCTTTAAGTGGTAAAACCTTTGAGGAATTTTACTCCGCATTTCGTTGTCATATTAATGAAAACTTGGGAAACTCTTTTCTACCACTAAACTGCGCGCTTCTTGACACATTACATTTACTAATATATTTAAAAAATGTCATTTGTGTTGTGTTAGAAAACACTTTTTCAATGAAAAATTGAAATCTACCAATCAAATTGTTTGATTTAAATCAATGGAGAACGGATGACTCATTACATGACAAATAATTTAAATGAGTTTCCTCAAAAGCAAATGAACTAGTTAAATATGCAAATTTAACTAATCCATATCAGTGAAACTAATTTAACTAATCCTTATCAGTGAAACTAATTTAACCAATCCTTATCATTTGAAACTGATGGTGGAGAATAATAAATGCGTTCCAAGAGAGATAGCTAAGATCGTTCACCTACATTTATTTTAGACGTGTAAAATAATAAGACACAAACACATTCACAAGTGCAAGAAATGATGAAACTTTGAAGAAATGTTATTAAAAATATTAATACATGGCAGCACTACTTCAATCTTTGTTAATTGGTGATTTTTCAAATCATGATTAAACTAATAAAATTAGTTTCGTATCACCTAAGAATAAGCAGGTTACTTCTAGATCAATTCAGCCAAAAAATGGCACTTGTGTGACGAGTATTAATAACTACTTCTAAGTTTAAAATAATAAGTTATAAACATTTAAAATTTTGATGCTGACTTTAAAAATATTAATTATTTTTAGATTGGTTTAGAAGTAAAAATTTTTCCAGCCTTTAAATATATATTTGGATCACATCTCGGCTAAGGAGATAAAAGTTATCATTCTTCTTAAAGAGCCTGATGGCCGAGTGACTAGCGCTTGGTACCACAGGCTTCTGGTTCGAATCCTGGCGGTGGCAAGGGATGGATAGATGGAGTGGTTCAGAATCCACTTTAAACTGTAGATCCCGGTCTGTTTAGCCCTCGTGTGCACAAAATGACAGAGCGACAATACAAATCAATGCAATCTAGAATAAATTCAAATTTCATCTTATAATTTTAATAGAATTTTTCCGTTATCATTTCATGTTCTGATTAATAAAAATAAGCGAATTCGACAGTTAATTTCTCTAACTTATCAACCATTAATTTTTTTTTTTTCAAATTTTATGTACAAGTTGTTATAAATACGTTTTTCTGTAACTTTAATTTCTGTTTAGAAAATTATATAAGAGAATTTTTGTAGCATTGAAGTATAGCCTCAACAATATATCGTTCATGTAAAACTTTGAAACTCTTTTATAATTAATCAAATAATGCTTTAAAAGTGGATTTTTATTTATTCAGAACCATTACTGAAAAACTTGAAAGTACTTGAAATTCATGTATTTCTATGTACATAAAATTACCGGCCTGTAAATAAAAGCTATGAACGCTCTGACAGCTTCAAAAAATATATTTGCATGCTGAATATTAAAGAAAACGTTCTCAGAAACAAATAAAACTAATAGTTTTCATAAGAATAATGAACTTGGCTTGACTAGGTGCTTTGAGATGTATAAGAATAATGAACATTAGTAAAACATTTGCTATGTTTGATAAATTGATGCAAACTATATAGCTAAAACTTTCATTACTTGATTGTAAAGGGAAACACTTCTAGTTTTTAAAAGATTATCTTAAAAATGTTGGATTAAATAGATTTAAATAAAAAATATTACAGTATAGGTAAAAAAACCGAGAACCCAGCAAAAATATTTGTATTTCCTTTGAAAACATGGATCGTAATAGAATAATAAAAAAGTGTTTACCAAAATAAAATAAGAAAAATCAATACTTGAAAAATTTTTAATGATAAAGTCATTAATAAAATTATTTTGAAATAATATGATCAATGAATAAAACATATATCAATAAATTATTTTGAAAAATATGATCAATGATAAAAAATAATAAAAAAATGTGATCAGTGATATATATCAATAAAAATATAATCAATGGTAAAAAATATACCAATAAAAATATAATCAATAGTAAAAAATATATCAATAAAAATATAATCAATAAATTATTTTGAACTACTTAGTACGTCTATTTTAGTGATACACTGATATTTAATTTAGATTTTATTCAAAAATGGAAATGCAGTGCAATAAAATTGTACCTATAAACACTGTCACCAAAAATATTAAAAATTTACCTATTTTTATTCCAAAAAAGGGAAATGACAGCATTTCATAATAAAATTTTAAGGCGACTGCAGTACTAAAATTGGGAAAAAAACAATATATGTATATATATTTATATATATTTGAAACCCCAGACTATTTATTAATCAGCTGGAAAACATTCACAAATATTAATTAATTAATAAAAATAAGCATTCAAAAATATTTATTTTTATTAAATAAATTTTAAAATTTATTTTAATAAACATAAAAAAATTATATATCTTCTGGCAACAATATCCTATATACTTTTAAATCTGGAACATAATATTCTTTTATCTCTTAAGCACAGAAAATCTGAATTTAAGTTTCATTGTTAGACCAGACAACAAAGCAATAATTTTATTTTCTAGTCTAGTACATTTTATAAGTCTTAGACATAAAAAATTTCATTAAAATTTGTTTCATACATAAAGTTTATAAGAAAAATATATGAATAGAATAATTAAATTTTTTTTTTTTTTACTAGAGAAAATTTCATTTTCTTACGTGTGGTTTTTAATTAACATACAAAAGACTTTTTATGTAGCGAGAATTTATATAAATGTATAATAATATATACTTTACAATAATAATTTTGTTGGCCGATATAAGAAGGAAATCTGTCACTTTAAACAGCTTGTTACTTTTTAAATATTTCTAATACTCATTAGCATAAGATAAATTTTAATATAACAAAACTTTAGTTATAAATAAATTTTAATATAACAAAACTTTAGTTATAAATTTTAATATAACACAATTTTGTACAGGAATTTTAATATAATCAAATTTGTATTTACTAACCAAACTCTTTTTTTTTTTATTAAATATTAAAAAAAAAAATTTAATACATGTAATGCAAAAATATAAAATGTTAATAAAACTATATTTTTTTAATTTGTATAAAAGATAAAATGCATTGCATTTTATTTAAAATAACGCTTGAGTTTACAAAATAATATCAGTATTTATAAAAACATTTTATATTAGCAATTACAAAAAATTTATTATTGATTTTTTTTTCCTCAATCAACCTTTTAAAACTTAATAATGATATTATCCATAAGAGTATATTGGCTTTAAGATAATTGTTTTTAGACTATATTTATACATTATGAAGGACACGTTGCCTGAACAAATATAATAATGGATCTTTTATTTTAAATTCTCTGAATGATTCAAAAACGTATGTTGAAATTGTTCTTCAAAAGCTATATAATCATTTGTTCTTAAGAGGCTTTTTTTCATGAAATATTATAATGGATAAGTTTAATCACTTTAGTTTTTATTTCAAATATTTTACTGAACTAGAAATATCTATCTTTTAAAGGATCTTTCAAAATAGATAGCTGAGTTGGAGCTAGATTTAGTTAACTAGATATACACCATTTCAATCGAAATGATTTTTTCCCCACTCACTTTTTTTTTTAACTCCTTTTTTTTTTTTTTACTTTTTCATTTATTTTTTTTTTTTCACTCATTCTTTCTTAAAAGGTTTTTTTTTTTTTTTTTTATCAAATAGTTTAATGTATTTCAAATATTGTACTAAACTGGAAATATCTATCATTCTTAAGCGATTGCAAGAAAACCTCTTTCGAAATAGTTAACTACGCTAACCTTTTAATCGAAATCAATTTTCACCACTCACTTTTTGTAACTTATTTTTTTTTTCACTTTTTTGTTCTTAAAAGGCATTTTTATTTATTGTAATGGATAAATGTGTGTTTTATTTCAAATATTATACTAAATTGAAATATCAATCATTCTTGAGCGATTTCAAGAAACCTCTTTTCGAAATAGCTAAGCTGGAGCTCAGATATAGCTAGCTAGATATACACTATTTTAATCGAAATAATTTTTTCCGCACTCACTTTTTTCACTCATCTGTTTTTATAAGGCTTTTACTTTTATTAAATATTATAATGAATAAACGTGTTTTTATTTCAAATATTATAAATTTGTTTATCAGTCTTAAGCGATTTCAAGAACACTCTTTCGAAATAAAGAGCTAAACCAGAGCTCAGACATAGCTAGCTTGATACACATCATTTTAATCGAAATAATTATTCCCCCCTCACTTTCGCACAACAAACAGGAAACACATCATTACTTTCCCGAGTATTATCATGAAGGTATCTAATTAATGATCATAAAATATTTCTAACATTTTAATTAAATCCATCGCCAATCAATAAAATCAGCTTAAAAAGCTATATTATCAATTGTTTCTAAAAGACTTTTTTTATCAAATTTATAACGGATAAATGTATTTGAAATATTATACTAAGCTGGAAAATGCGTCTATCATTCTTAAGTGATTTGAAGAACCCTCTTTCGAAACAGATCTAGAACTCAGATATAGCTACCTAGGTATACAACATTTTAATCGAAATCCTTTTTTCCCCACCCAATTTTTTTTTTTTTTTTTTTTTTTTTTTTTTTTTTTTTTTTTTCACTTATTTGTTCTTAAAACGCTTTTTTTTTATCAAATATGATAATGGATTTAATTATGGGTTATAATGGATTTATTAAACGTACAAAAGAACCTTCTTTCGAAGTAGATAGTTAAGCTAAAGCTCAGATATAGCTAGCTAGATATGCATCATTTTAATCGAAATAATTTTTACGCCATTCACTTTATTTTCACTCACTTTTTTTCTTATTTTTTTCACTCATTTGTTCTTTTAGTTTTTTAATCAAATATTATAATGGATCAATGTGTTTTTATTTTAAATATTATACTAAATTGGAAATATCTATAAGATAGTCCAATATATCTATCCATATCTATCAAATATCTATCAGAAATATCTATCATTTCAAATTTCCTTACGAAATAGATTGCTAAGTTAGAGCTTAGACATAGCTAGCTAGATATACATAATTTTAATCAAAATAATTACTTTCCCCCACTTACTTTCGCACAACAAACAGGAAACGCATCATTACTTTCCCGAGTATTATCATGAAGATATCTAATTAATGATCATAAAATATTTTTAACATTTGAATTAAATTCATTTTCCATTAATAAAATCCGCTTCGAAATCTATATTATCAATTATTCTTAAAAGGGTTCTTTTTTATCAAATATTTAACAGATAATTATGTTTTTATTTCAAATATTATACTATACTGAAATTGCGCCTATAATTCTTAAGCGATTTCAAAAACCGTCTTTCGAAATAGAGAGCTAAAATAGAACTCAGATATAGCTAGGTAGATATGCAGCTTTTTAATCGAAATAATTTTTCAGGTGTCTTTTTTTTTTTTTTCACTCTCTATTTTTAAATTTTTTTTTTTTTTTCACAGATTTGTTCTTAAAAGGCCCTTTTTTTTTTTTCAAATTTCAAATAACTTTGAAATATTTATCATTCTTAAACCATTTCACGAACTCTCTTTTGAAATAGATAGCTAAGCTAGAGCTTAGGCATAGCTAGCTAAATATACATCATTTTAACCGAAATAATTTTTCACCACTAACTTTTTTTTGCTCATTTTTTTTTAACTCACTTTTTTTATTCATGTTTTTCACTCATTTTTTTTCATTCATGTTTTGTTCACTCACTTTTTCAAATTTTTTTTTTCATTTTTTTTTCCTTTATTTGTTCTGAAAAGGGTTTTTTAATAAAATATTTTAATGGGCAAATGTGATTTTATTTCAAATATCATATATATCATTGTTTATCATGTTTAAGCGATTTGAAGAATCCTCTTTTCGAAATAGATAGCTACACTAAAGCTTAAATAAAACTAGCTAGATATACATCATTTTAATCGAAATAATTACCCCACTCACTTTCGCACAACAAACAGGAAACGCATCATTACTTTCCCGAGTATTATCATGAAGATATCTAATTAATGATCATAAAATATTTTTAACATTTTAATTAAATTCATCGCCAATCAATAAAATCCGAAGAAATTCCCTTTTCGCAATATCCTTTTTATGGAGGCACTCCGACCAGAAGAAAAAGGAATAAACTTAATTACTTCCAGATCAATATCCCTTCCAGAAAACACATTTAATGCGCTGCTTAGATTCTGTCCTCACTCGTCTGTTAATAAAAGCAAACTTGAAGGAATAAAATATTTACTGACAAAAAAAAAAATAAGAAATTTCATGGCAGAGGTTAAAAATAAATTTTATGATTCAAGGATTCAAATAAATTATTTTTAATGTTAAGCTTTTAAAAATAATTCTGCACGCTGTTTAATTTTAATGCTGAACGGCATCATTCTAAATAAATTAGTTTCTCTCGGAAAATATGTTTTTGCGAAATTAAGAACTCATATTAAGTGTTTTAGATTAGAAAAGAGAAAGATTATATCATTTTAGGCTTAACCGGTAGAAGCCGAAAAATGAAATGATTTTGTTTTTTTATTTTTTAACTTCTATATGTATGCATACTTAAAAGGGATTTACTTCAAAATTATTTCAGCACCAGCAAGTTTTGACTTTAATGGCTTTTTTACAAAAATGAATAATTTTAAGTAGGATTTTGAAAGAGAGAAATATAATTTTGTTTTGAAGTTTTATCATATTTTAGATTGTTTTAATGATAAGATTATAAATTTAACGCGGAACGTGTTTTCAGGATTATCTTCTGTAAAAGTTTTAATGAAATTTAAAAGCATCAAAACATCTCTTGATTTAGAATATTTATTTTTCTAAACTCTTATTGGATTAAAACGAGTGATCTGGTTATGGAAAGAAAATCAAAATATTTCAAGTTTAGGGATCAATTTGCATAGTTGTACACTATCAAATACTGAAGAAGAAAAATATCAATAGAATTTAATTGTTTATTTTAAAAAAATAATTATAAATTTTAAATGTTTATATCAAATTATATAAAGCAATAAATTTATATTTAATCAAACATATTAATTAAATCGAATATCTTGCTTTAGTTATTTAAATTATAAATTATATATTTTATACCATTAATAAAAATTTATATCAATTAAATTTTATTTATTATTAGGATATTTGGTATGCAACGAAAATTAATTTTTGAGTCATTCAATATATTAAAATCAGGAGATAAAATAAATAGTTTACCAAATTATTAGTAAAATCGCAGAATAGGGGCCGTAGGGATTAGGCATCTAAAAATACTTATGCCAAAGTGGATCAAGTAACGGTGTGCTATTCTAATTGTAGTGAATTGCAAATTCAAGAAACATGAGTTACCATATTTGGCTATTTATCGCCCAGTTGAAACACAAAATAAGTTGCCAAATCTCAACGGACCCTCTACATTTTCCGTCCTTTCTTTTGATTATGTTGAAATATAAATATTTTCCCACTCTCTATTTTTTGAGCTTTTTAAAATGTATTTTACACGTAAGCTGTCAAACATTATAGAAACTAATTTTAACTCTACAAAGCGTTAATGCAATTTTTTTAAACTAAACAGTTGTTGCCATCATGTTAAAATCAGAAAATAAATAAAAATAAACTTACAAAATCATTTTCTGTCCTTACTTTTGCATAGGTTGAAATATACATATTTTCAATATCTTGAAAATATTAAAGAAAATATCAATTTTTGAATGAAAAATCTTCATCAATTTTTTTTCAATATCAATTTTTTATGATTTTCACAAATGCATTTTACAGGCAAACTATCAAGCATTATGGAAACAGATTTTAACTCTACAAACAATTAATGTGATTTTTGAAAATTACAAATAACAATATAATAAACAATTGTTGCCATTTTGTGTTTATAAAAACATCTATTTTACTCAATAAATTATTAATTTATCTACGAATTTTCTACTTTTATTTATGTTACGATTTCTCATTCTTATACACAATTAGTCGCTTAAAAGTACAAAAAATTTTTACCTACATTCTTTTAGAGACATTCATAATTTTTTTTTCACTCATTTTTGGTATCTCTGTTTAATTTATCGATGCTTGTAATCTCTCACCATCTCGAAACAAATTCCAAATATTTTTTTAAATACTCCAGGATAACTGTGCTTTAACAAACAAGACAACGACAAAAGTTTTAAAATTCTTACTAAACACAATTATCTACTGTATCTCCAACTTTATTTATCAATTCCACGGTGCTTTTTAAAGTATTCTCCTATGAGTCACCATTAAGCAACTCAAAGAAGAGTACAACATCATTCTTTTCAAAATTCTTATCAACATTCATTCTCCTTTCACATTGTTCTTCGAACTACAAAAAGTAGAAAAAAAAGAAAGAAAAAAAAGAAAGAGAACGAGAAATAAATCAAATACATCATTGTAACTCATAAACCAGAGTTCCTCTTAAATGTCGTTATACTATTCTTTTTTTTCTTTTTTTTTTCCCCCCGCCAAGTCCCCTGTGTCAAGTGGCGTAGGGCAGAAAACACCATTAATTTTCACAGGGCCCCATCTGGTGCGGGAAAAATAAACGAAGTTCGAGGTGTAAATAATGACTGTCGCGAAGGGCGACACCTCACGTGATCGGTCACGTGATGAATGGTCACTCCACTTGTGACCGATCGGAATTGGAGGTGACGGTCAAGCTGAGAAGGGTGCACAGGTACAAAGTTGTTGAGAAGATTACAGCAATTAACTGCTGGTTTCCCAACAGAAAAGAGAAAAATACAATTTTCCCTGAAATTTCGCCAAATTTCTCGCCAATATAATTATGTTTTAGGGCACGTTGACATATTACATAAAAATATTTTTTTTTCATATTTAAATGTATTTTATATTATTTTTATTTAAAAATATATTTCATAATATTTTTTATAAAAATATATTTTGTATTTAAATATATTTCATAATAATTTTACATTTTTTAAAAATTATTTTTACATATAATTTTAAGCCGAGAGAGGTGCACAGGTAGAGAGTTATTGAGAAGATTACAGCAATTAACTGCTAGTTTCGTAACGGAAAAGGGAAAATACAATTTTCTTGAAATCTTACTAAATTTCTCGCCAATATAATAATAATTATGTTTTGGAGGGCATGTTGGCATATTACATAAAAATATATTTTATATTATTTATTTACATTAAAAAGGTATTTTATATTTAAATATATTTTATATTATTTATTTACATAAAAAATGTATTTTACATTTAAATATATTTTATATTATTTATTTACATAAAAATATATTTTATATTTAAATATATTTTATAGTAATTTTCACACAAAATACATTTTATATTTAAATATATTTTATAATAATTGTTACATAAAAATATATTTTATATTTTAATATATTTTACATTATTTCTTACATAAAAATATATTTTATATTTAAATAGATTTTATATTACTTTTTACATAAAAATATATTTTTATATAATATATTTTATAAATCATTGCCTAATTATGAATTATTGAATTATCCAAAAATATGTCTTATGCGTCTACAATAAAGTTAATAAAAACAAAAATCAATATTACATTTTAAGGAATATTTTTTATTTACATTATTATCTAAAAGATAGTTTCAAGAAAAAGGCCTTAATAACAACAAACTTTATAAGTAGTAACTTATAAAGCATTTAATAAGTTACTACTTGAAAATGAAAATTAACAAAATAATAAAAAAAAAAGTAACTTAAAATAATATATTTAAGAAAATGAATTCTTTTTAATAAAAGAGCTGTTCTTTTTTATATATATGTGCTTTCACTTGAATGAATTATTCTCAACTGTTTTTATGGAAATTACTTGCATTTACTCTACAACATATTTAAATTAATATTGCATTTTATTTTATTTTATAATTGCAAAATAAGAGTTTTTAACATTTATTATTTATTTTATTTCTTATGGGATTCAGAATTATTTGAAGTACTTCTTAAGTTATATGTTTCACTTGAAAAAGCATAATTTAAAACCTATATTTCCTTTTAATTGTTTAAAATTTTGTAGATGATTTTCTTCTATCGAGATAAAAAAATGTCTTATGATTATTTATGTGTCTACAATAAAGATAACAAAAACACAAAAATTAATATTATAATTTAATTTTACGTCAATATAACATTTTTATTTACGTTAATATTATATTTTTTTATTTACGTTAACATTATAATTTAATTTTAGATTAAGATATTTTTATTTACTTAATTACTTTTACTTATCATTATTAAATTTTTTAAGTACATTAATATATTATTATAATTTTTATTACCTTTTTATTTACGTTAATATATCATTCTTTTAATATCTTTATTTTCAAATTTATATTTTATTTTGTCATAATTTGTTTGTAACAAAATGAAAATATTTTTTTAAAAAATAGGAAAGGACATTAATTTGAAGGTCTACAAAATGTAATTAAAAATGTTAATTTGGAAAAATTTAAAAGTTCATTGAGATTAGTTTTATTTTAGCTTACGAAATTATGATACATAAACGAAATGCAGGGTAAAAGCATATTCAGCTAACGTTGGCAAAATAATAATTTAATGGAAAACAAAGCATTAGCTTCATGAAAATAACTTTTCGTGACAGATTTCTGCTACATTGTGACTAGAATAGGCAGCAATCCATAAAAACAACGGCATGTCGTCGTGCAGCCGTTATTAATATCATTAGTCATCATTAAGATAATCTCGATTTTGGACAGTGCTATTAACAGCGTTCAACAAAGAGTTCACTGTAATTGAAGTGACGCTAATATTAACGCATGAAAAATTGTTTTGTTGAGTTCACTGAGCTGCATTATCAAATAATAAAGAAAACTTTGTGCTTGAAGTTTAATAATAGATTATAAAGGAAATAAAATTCGTTATTATAGATATTTTAAACATCTAATATTTTGTATCTAATATTTCTCAAAGCCCTTATGCTTCTTAGCGTTAACCTGTGATGTCACTAAACTTGTAGAATTTTATAATTAATAGCAATACTTGAGTGATTAACAATGTTGCTTAGGAAGTTGAGACAGATTAATGAGATTCATATGGAAATTTCTTCAAGATGTAAAAAGAGATTTGCATGATGTAATTTCAAAATCTTCCAATCATGTATTTCAACAATGCAAAAATTTCTCACAATCGATACCAAGTCAGATCATTTTCCAAAGCTCTAACGTACACCATATGGTGTGATTCAAAACATCGTCTTATCATAAAATAAAAACCATTGCTCCTCTTATGAGGTATGACCATATAAAAATAAATTCCAAGAAACGCAATTTTATTTGCAATAATATTTTTTAATTATTAATTAGTAATAATTATAAAATATTTATTTTTTTATTCATTATTAATAATTTTCATAATTATTTTACATCAAAATAATATAATGATTGATAATTACAATTATTTTTATAATTATTAATTAATTATTGTTTGTATAATAAAAAATTAATTAATTTATATAATTTTTTATCATGTTTGATAAATAAAAATTATTATTATATTTAATTATAATAATAATTATTTTTCTCGTCATTGACAAAAATATCATTAACTTTATAGAATCCAAAAACATTTACTGATAATTTCAATACATTTTTTCATTATGTCAACATGCTTCCCATTGCATACTATTTGTAAAAGAAGAATCGAATAGTATTTATATTTACTGTTTAATTGACTAAGATAAAAAAAAAACCCTTTAATCATGATTGGACTAGTGATATGGAAATTAAAATTTATGCCAGCTATTCAACTAAATAACAAAATTTACATCCAAGTTTTTAAAGAAAGAATTTTATAATAGTAAATGAATCAAGAAAACATAAAACACTAGTAAAATATAACCAAAACATGAGTATTCACATTTTTATGAACGAAAAGAACATGGACCCTAGCTTGTTCCTGTCTAGTAAGATATTTAACCATTCAAATATTAAAAATAAAAAAAATTATCATGTTTTATTGAAACTATCTCGTCTTTATAGAACATTTAACCATTTTAAAATGTTGTTATCACCCATACAGGGAGAAACTGAAGCGCCAAAATTTTTTACTTTAGTCAACAATCACTTAATTTAGTCTGAACGAAAGTTTCCGTTTAGAGTGTCTGTCTTCTAATTTCCCAAGCGGACTTCTTTTGTCATTGGCTAGCTCGGTGACATAAAATTTTATCAAGAATTTTATCGAAATGATGTTGCTGCAAGAATGGTCTTTTTTTAGACCATTTATTATTTTGTTTTTTATTGGATCAAAAATGGCCACTCAAAATGAATGAAGAGAAGAAATGCTTCAACCTACTGGATTGTACAAACTTATCAGAAGTAAGGGGATTTCTATATTGTATGCCACTAATGGTAGAGAGAAATAATAGCAGTCACTATGATCAGATTGACTATTTAGTTAACACAGCTGAGCATATGGAGCATATTGAGATAAATAATCATCTGGAAATGATATTAAATCATATTAAATCGTACGAATCCCATTAAAATTTAAATTCCAATCAACATCTGCTTTAGATTTGTTTGCTAAAATCAATAAGTTGTGAAATGTGGAAAAATTTTAATCTTAATCTTAATCTGCTTAATGGATCATATAATCGATCGTAATTTTATTTTAAAAAACAAAATAATGTATTTCAACTAATTGAATAAGCAATGTAAACTAACTTAATCATAAAAATACAAAATAATTAAACAATTATGTAGTTATAAATATCCAGTCAATTGGGAAAATCTGTAATCTATATTTTCTTTTAAAAAATAGCAAATGCTCATACAACTTTTAGAAATGGGAACAAGATACAATTTTTGAGAAGTATTACATTGAAAGCATACCTTTATATTTTATAGCTTTCCAAATTGGTGTGAAGGTTGTTGGTTGTTGCCTTTTTAAATATTAAAATCTCGGCTTATATTAGATTGTCCTATGACCAAAAAAAATATCAATGGCTTCATAACATCGGCTACCCTTTAGTTCAAAAAACTTAATTTTTTGTTTTATCACCCTATTCTCTGCTCTCGATGACTATTGTTGTGTCAATGTCATTACAAAATGGAGAAAAATATCATGTTTTGATAACTATAATTTTAATCTTTAATTTTACGAAATTTTTTCCGAGATATTTAACATTAACAGCCAAACTTTTGTTAACATTAATTTTTTGTTCTTTTTCCAACATTAACATTAACAAACTTGTTCATTTTCCAACATTAACATTAACAACTTATGCAATTAAATTTTGTATAAGGCATATAAAGTCTAAAGACATAAAATATATTTTGGATTGGTTCTATGGCCATATTCAGAAGCCGCAAGTGGAACTCCTCTGCATAGTAGACAGTCCATTCTCGTGTTCTCACCTCATGAAGGCATGAAGAGTAGATGAAGGTTTAATTATGCAAATAGCTTTTCGCCAAACGTCCGCAACATGTGTTCTACAACATTGTATCACTAGCATGCTAAGCAGATGCATTTTCACATACGTGTATGCTCGCTCCCCACAAGAAAGACAAACCATTCTGATGTATCTGGAGTAAGACATACATTTTATTATTTTATTATTTATACAAATATTTGATTATTTAGTTTTAAGCGGGCACATTAAGTTTACAGGGGGCAATGTGATGCTGCTTACAACACGAAATTGTACATCGTAGTCATGTTCTAAAACGGATTAATTTTAATGAATGAATTTCTTTCCTCTTCTGATATAAAAATCATTTTATTTTTGCAAAAAATGGCAGTGAATAATTATTTCTCAGTGTACACTTTATAAATTCGACATAAAATAAATAATGTGAGTAGCTCCACCATTGAAGAGGTTCACGAAATGATATAATCTATTTGTATATACATGTAAAACATAACATGAGTTCTCTAAATGCACTGAATTTTGAAAACAAAACTCCTGTCAGTTTTTCATATTTTTTAATAGTAGCAATATAAACCACATTCTTCATATAAGGAATTTATAAATTCGTGCTTCTATGTTTAATGCACTTCTATTTTGTTTCATGCACATTGTAATGCATTTGTCATATTTCAGTGGTATTTTTAAATTGTATTCCTTTCTGTATTGTATGATAGCTTAATGCCATCCTATTTAATGTTCTTTTACTTTCTTCTCACTTGAATTTCTCCTTATTGTTCTGTATCTAGGGACATTATAGATATCATTTGAAAGCATTACAGACATATTTGATATTTTTACTACGATGTTTACTACGGTTTTACTACTACAATGCTTACTTCTGTTTCCTTTCATGCACATTAAAATGCATCTATGTTTACTTATGTTTAATACGATGTTCCTGTTTACTACTTTTTTACTACAATGATTTACTTCTGTTTCATTTCATGCACATTATAATGCATCTATGAATTTTCTTTCATATTTTCAATGAGATTTATAAATGTCCATTTCTGTATAGTATGATAGCTTTATGACATCCTATTTAGCGTTCTTTTTTATTACCTTCTCACTTGCGTCCCCCTTTATTGTTTTGTATCTAATATCATTTGTAAGCATAGATAGATACACCATAGATATCATTTGTAACTTGTGTTGTTCAAAATTGTTAAATAGACAACGCTTACCATAGAAATTCCTGTAATGAAAATATAAATACTTTATATGTATTTTTTATTGAAATTATTGAAATATTGAAATTAATTTAAGTTTAAAATATTTAGATGAAATTTGTGAAAATTAAGAAAAATTTATTTTATATTTTGCAACATTTTTTAATTTATTTAAATTTATTTTATTATATTTGTTATTATTAATTTATTCTATAAAACTTTTTTCTAATATTCTGATATTTGGTTGATTTTCCTAAGTTCTAAACATAAATAATTCTCCTATAACTTGCAACCAATTTCGACAACCCAAAAAATAATAATAATAATATGAAACAACAACTATTATACGTCGTGATTAAATTGTCTACCAAATCTAATAAATCCAGATTTGAATAATACTGGACATTTCTGCAGAGAAATCAAATAAATAACATTTAAATGATTTAAAACTTGATAAAATAAAACCAACAAAATCGCTCATGAATAATGTTTTTAAGTTTATTATTTTTTGTATTTCACTTTAGAAATATTGAAATTAAATTAAGTTCATTACATTTAGAATCAATTTGTGAAAAAAAAAGTGAGACAGATTTCTAATTTACTCTGACGTTTTTTAAAATTTATTTAAAGTTATTCTATAATATTTATTATTTTATAATATTTATTAATTTATTCTGCAATATTTTTTCTAATTTTCTAACATTTAGTTGAATTTCCTAAGATATAAATCTAAAAATAATTCTCAATAATTTGCAACCAATTCTCGAGAACACAAAAAAGAGAATACTATGAAACAACAACTATCATACGTTATCACATTGTTAAAATTGTCTACGTTATTGTTAAATTGTTAAATTGTTAAGATTATCTACGTTGTAGTTAAATTGTTAAAATTGTCTACCAAATCTAATAACGTATCTAGATTGAATAATAGTGAAATTTCTCCAGAGAAATTAAACGTATAACATTTAAATGGTTTAAACCTCGATAAAATAAAAACCAACAAAATCACACATGAATGAGTTATCAAGATTATTTTTTTTATTACGCTTAAAAATATCGAAATTAAATTAAGTTCATTACATTTAGAAATAGTTAGTTCATTACGTATTTATAAGTTATTCTATAATATTTATTATTTTATAATATTTAGTATTAATTTATTCTACATTATTTTTTCTAATATTCTGACATTTGACTAAGCTCTGAAAAATAAATAATCTCCAATAACTTGCAACCAATTTGAACAACACAAAAAAAGAGAATACTATAAAGTATTAATCTAAAATTGTCTACGAAATCTAATAACGTATCTAGATTGGAATATTACTGGAAATTTCTCCAGAGAAATTAAACTTACAACATTTAAATGATTTAAATCTCGATAAAACAAAACCAGCAAAATCACACATTAATAAGTTATTAAGATTATTTTTACATTACACTTAAAAATACTAAAATTAAATTAAGTTCATTACATTTAGAAGCAATTGATTCTAAATGCAATAAAGAATCAGACAAATGTGAAGATTGAGATTTTCAGAAGATTGAGATTTGTGAAGATTGGAGACAAATTTCTAATTTATTTTAACATTTTTTAATTTAGTTAAAGTTATTTTATAATATTTATTATTAATTTATTCTACAATATATTTTTCTAATATCCTGGCATTTGGTTGGTTTTCATAAGCTCTAAAATATAAATAATTCTTCAATAACTTTTAACCAATTTGACAACAAGCATAAAAGAAAAAATACTATGAACCAACTATTATTATACGTTGTACTAAAATTGTCTACCACATCTAATAACATAATTTGATTGGATTAATAGTAGAAATTTATCCAGGAAATTAAGCGTACAACATTTTTAAATGATTTAAAAATCGATAAAAATAAAACCAGCAAAATCACACATGAATAAGTTATTATGATTATGTATTTTTATGTTACTCTTAAAAATATTGAAATCAAATTAAGTTCATTACATTTTGAAGCAATTTCTGAAGATTGAGACAAATTACCAATTTACTCTGACATTTTTTAATTTATTTAAAGTTAGTCTTTAATATTTATTATTTTATAATATTTATTATTAATTTATTCTACAATATATTTTTCTAATAATCTGACATTTGGGTGATTTTCATGAGATCTAAAATTTAAATAATTCTTCAATAACGCGCAACCGATTTCGACAACACACACAAAACAGAGAATACAATGAAACAACAACTATTATAAGTTGTCACGTTGTTAAAATTGTCTACGTTTTAGTTAAATTGTTAAAACTGTCTATTATACGTTGTTAAAATTGTCTACCAAATCCATTAACGTATCTAGATTGGAATAATACTGGAAAATTTCTCCTGAGAAATTAAACGCATAACATTTAAATGATTTAATACTAGATAAAATAAAACCAACAAAATCACACCTATTTTCTTTTATATTACTCTTAAAAATATTGAAATTATCTTGTATTAATTACATTTAGAAACAATTTGTGAAAATTTAGACAATTTTCTAATTTACTTTGACATTTTTTAATTTATTTAAATTGATTGTAAAAAATTTATTATTTTATTCTACAGTAGTTTTTGCTAATATTCTGATATTTGTTATTTTTCCTAGCTCTAAAAATAAATAATTCCAAAATAACTTGCAACCAATTTCAACAACACAAAAAATGAGACATAATAACTATAAAACATTGCTCTAAAATTGTCTACCAAATCTAATAATGTATGTAGATTGAAATAATACTGGAAATTTCTTCAGAGAAATTAAACGTATAGCATTTAAATGATTTAAACCCCGATAAAATAAAACCAACATGAATAAGTTTTTAAGATTATGTTTTTATATTACAGTAGCCTTACGTAAAATAAATATTATGCATCCATTTCACTTTGAAAAACCAAGATGGCGAGTTTCGATTATTTCACATACAAAAATCAAATCTAGAAATTTGCATCATACAAAAAAAGATTGTGTACATTGGCCACCTCATATTCAATCATTCTGGTAAAAAAAAGAAAGTGCTTTGTTTCGCCTAAATAAATAATTCTCATGATGATTTGAATAATTTTCTAAATTTCTCCAGAGAAATTAAACTTATAACATTTAAATGATTTAAAACCCGACAAAATAATACGAACAAAATCACACATGAATAAATTATTCAGATTATTTTTCATTTATATTACGCTTAAAAATATTGAAATTAAATTAAGTTCATTACATTTAGAAGTAGTTATTCTATAACATTTATTATTTTATAATATTTGGTATTAATTTATTTTACATTATTATTTTCTAATATTCTGACATTTATTTAAATTTCCTAAGCTTTAAAAAAAATAAAGAAATCTCCAAAACTTGCAACCAATTTGAACAACAACAACAACAACAAAATATATAAAAATTGTACTAAAATTGTCTTTCAAATCTAATAACGTATCTAGATTGGAAATAATACTGGAAATTTCTCCAGAGAAATTAAACGTATAACATTTAAATGATTTAAACCCCGATAAAATAAAACCAACATGAATAAGTTATTAAGATTATGGTAGTTTTATGTCAAAAAAAAAAAAAAATGCATCCATTTCACTTTGAAAAACCAACATGGCGAATTTCGATTATTTCACATACAAAAATCAAATCTAGAAATTTGCATCATACAAAAAAGATTGTGTACATTGGCCACCTCATATTCAATCATTCTGGTAAAAAAGAAAGTGTTTTGTGTTCGCCTAAACTCTTTGATTAAGAGTGGGGTTTGGGGACTAGAATGAGGGATGGAATCAATTACTTTGTCCACTTACTACAGAGTTCTGCAGATAAGGTGGAAAGAAAAAAAGATAAGATAATAGTGAATCTAAATTAAGTTCTGTTTGGCTGGATGGCAGAGAAGATTCTTTTTCGCATGTTATGCGGTTATTCATATTTGTTCTGGAACAGAGATAAGGAATTTTTATTCCAGGGTTCAAATAAGGGGATATGAATAATTTTTCGACACACAAACGATTGTTTGATTTTGCATCTCATTTGTTCACAAATCAGATTGTCTGAAGAAAATGCGAATACTTGTGTTTTGAAACAAAAAGTGTTGTAATCAAAGGTTTTATATAAATTTACTTATTAGTGAATAATCGAAAAACATCATCAAACAAATTGGGTGTCAATTAAATCTAAAGCCTGGAGAATATAATAGTTGTTTGTTATTTTCCAGTTAAACAAATTGCCATCAAAATCAAATGATAGAAGGAAAATGTTTCTTAAAAATGAAAATCAGCAATATAAATTCACAATGGAAAAGACTAAATACTAATTAATTAAAACTAATTATTTAACTAAACTAAGTATTTAATTTATTATTAATATATTACTTATTATATTTTATATATACTATTTCTCTCTTTGTGTGTTTCTGCAAAAGAAATATCAAATTTTAGTAAACATTGCAACCGGTGCAATAGTGTAGCACTGAATCTGCTATATTACTGATGCTCTAATTAAAATGGCTTTAAACAAAAACACTCGGCATTCTAACACAACGTGTTACAACACGTTAAATGACGTCCATGTCATGAATGCCAAACATAAAAAAGAATCACCACAAGAACAAACTTGACGTAAGGACATATCAGAAAAAAATTCATTTCAGGTACATTTCATTTTTTTAAAAATTATAGTTTTTTTAGTCAACATTATAAATGTAAAATCCATAATCAGAGTAAACTTAATTTGAATTCAGACAGTTTTTTTATTTTGTACAATATTTCACTTTAAAGGTTTTTCACAATATTAACGAATGATATTTTTATATTATACACAATGCTATTCATTTTTAATTAACATTATAACTTACTATAGATATATCAGCAGATATATAAAATATTTCATGTCACCCAATAGTTTGTCGCCACAATTTGAAATTGGACACACCAAGGGGTAGATTCCTATCTCCCTTTTCGACACATATATATAGTTTGCTGATCCTGATCTCCGATCCTGAAGTTTTCGGTTCAGAATTATATATACAATGTCAAACATCTTTCAATTCGAACGTTGAAAGCAACAATAGGCTCTTTGACTCATGTATACATTGTGCTCGTCTTCAGCTCCGATCCAGAAGCTTTCTGTTCAGAATCATTTATACAGTTTCGAACTTTTTCAATTCGAAAGTTCAACAAGCTTGCCAACTACGTGCTCTGTCTATATATTACCATTGATATAATTTCGATCAGCAGAAGTATATACAGTACATCTTAAAAGCTCCCCTAAATATTTGCCAGCAAAAGAAATGGAAAACAGCAGTAAGACATGCAGTTGTTTATATATGATCTTAAGATAAAAAACTCATTTTTATCACCGAACTTCTGTAAGTACAAGAAATAGAGAAGTAATAACTTAGGCCTGATTTATTTCTGTCTGAAATTCATCTAACTAAAGAAATAAGTCTCGAGCTAAATGTTATTCTGGTACAGTCAAATGAATTATATTCCTAGACTACAAAGACTAAAAATTGTGGAACAAGAAAAGCTGATGTAAACTACCAGTGCAAACACAGTCGAAGTACAAGGATTGGACTGTCATCCTAAATATTGTTCCATTTCATTTCAAGGGATCAGATTATCTCGCACCATTTCTCGTATTGTCTTGCCGTCCGCACAGATAGATTTCCAAGCGGTCAAGATGCATTAGGCCAGCGCTTCTTTCAATTAATCCCTGCAACTTTTCCCTTGCTTCTTTAGTTTTTCTGCATGCAGAGAACTCGAGGGAGAGAATGTTTTTTGGCAAAAAGGAATATATATCTATATCCGGGAAAAAGAAACCACCATTTCACGGAATAAATAATAGAAAAAAAAGAGTCTTGGAAAAAGAGACAGTAGGATAGGGCATAGGGGATGGGGGAGTAAAAGGATTATTAAGGATGAGTGGGCCCTCAAAAGGGAAAAGAGCGGAAACATGGCCTGGGGAATGACGGGAATAAAAAAAAAAGGGAAAAAAATCACCGAGGGAGGGAAAAGAGGAAAGGCTGCCTCTAAACCGATGATTAACGCAGATAAATTGCGTTCCCGATTCCTGACCGGAATATTTTCCAAGGAATTATAGTTAGGTGAGAAGAACTGGACAGATTAATTTGGCACAGAAGATAAGCCTAATGCACTGGCTTTAAGTGAGAATTGTGGTCTGGGGTTAAAGATCAGCTTTCATTTAAGAATCCTAAGGATTTTTTATTTACTTTTCATAACATGTATTAAGTGACTAAAGGGCCTTCTTAGAATAATTAGTTGATTTTAAATGCCAATGGTGCTTCAAATTATCGACATTCATCACAATAATGTAGTAAGATTCATTATTAATTTACACGCGGTATAACGAGGAGAACATGTTGTCGGTTGTAACCACATTTTGTTATTACAAAGATTTGAAACAAAACACACCTCAGGACAACATCTGGAGGATTAGCATCCTTTTCACTTCTATCCCTGTTGGTGGTGGCCTTATGATGAATTGGTCAGCACTCTGGAATTTGGTGCCATAGGTTTCAAATGGTTCGGATTATGGAGGTGGATCGATCTTTGTTAATGGTTCTGAATCTAAGTTAAACTGTAGATCTCGGTATAATTAGCATAAATTGTGCAATAAAATTTGAATTCGAGCATAGAACGACAAACCAAATCAAATCAAAGCTTTTTCAATTTAAAGTTGAACGCACTTGCCAACAGTAGATTCTGTCTGTACGCCATTGCCTTAATTTTTAAGTATATAAAGTTCATCTTACTGCTCCCAAAATATTTGTCATCAATAAGAAATGGAAGACAGCAGTAAGGCCTTCAATTTTTGATACATGATATTACGATAAACGACTCATTTTTATCACTGAAGCTCTGTAAGTACACGAAATATTATATTATAATATATATATAAAGTTATAAATTAGACCACTTATTTCTGTCTGAAATCCATCCTTTGTTTACGAAAAAGGAAATCATGACAAGCGAACTACGTCTCGACCCAAATGTTATTTCTGTATAGTCAAATGAATTATATTCCTCGAGTACAAACACCAAATGGAAACAAGAATGACATTTTTTCATATACTACTACCCAATGGAAGGAAACAACTTAGTGCAAACCCAATGGAAGGACAAATGGAAATGGACAAATGTTTACCACAGAAAGTCTGTAAGTACAAGAAATATTATACCAATCCTATAGAATTATAAGTTAGGCCACTTATTTTAGTCAGAAATTCATCTTTTACTTATAAAAAAGGAAATATATGAAGTGAACTACGTCGCGAGGTAAAATGAAAGTGTTGTTGCCAAATGAATTATATTCCTCAGAAACTACAAGACTAAAACTATGGAACAAGAACGGCTGATGTAAACTACCAGTGCAAACCCAGTGGAAGTACAAGGATTGGACTGTCATCCTAAATATTGTTCCATTTCATTTCAAGGGATCAGATTATCTCGCGCCATTTCTCGTATTGTCTTGCCGTCCGCACAGATAGATTTCAAGCGGTCAGGATGCATCAGGCTAGTGCTTCTTTCAATTAATCCCTGCAACTTTTCCCTTGCTTCTTTAGTTTTTCTGCATGCAGAGAACTCGAGAGAGGAATGTTTTTGGCAAAAGGAATATATATCTATATCCGGGGAAAAAGAAACCACCATTTCACGGAATAAATAATAGAAAAAAAGTCTTGGAAAAAGAGACAGTAGGATGGGGCGTAGGGGGAGGTAAAAGGATTGTTAAGGATGAGTGGGCCCTCAAAAGCGAAAAGAGCGGAAACTTGGCCTGGGGAATGACGGTTAATAAAAAAAGGGAAAAAAATCACCGAGGGAGGAAAAAGAGGAAAGGCTGCCTCTAAACCGATGATTAACGCAGATAAATTGCGTTCCCGATTCCTGACCGGAATATTTTCCAAGGAATTATAGTTAGGGCGAGAAGAACTGGACAGATTAATTTGGCACAGAAGAGGCCTAAAGCACTGGCTTTAAGTGAGAATTGCGGTTTGTGATTAAAGATCAGCTTTCATTTAAGAATCTTAAGAAGTTTTTATTTAATTTTCATAACATACATTAAGTGAATAAGCGATTTCTCGATTTCAAATGCTGGGTGCTTCAGACTGTCTTTATTCACCATTATAATGTGGCAGATTCAGCGTTACGCACGGTATAACTAGAAGAACATGTTAGGTTGCAACAACATTTTGCTACTATAATTTTGAACTAACACACCTTAGGTAACATCTGGAGGATTAGCACCCTTTTCCTCTTTTATCCAATTGGTGGCGGCCTGGTGGGCAATTGGCTAGCACTCTATCCTTTGATACCGCAGGTGCCATGTTAGGATCATGGAGATGACATGGATGTTTGTTAATGGTTCTGAATCCACGTTAAACTACAGATCCTGGTATAATTAGCCTAAAGTGTACAAAAAAATTCCCTAGATCGACAAACCAAACCCAATTCGAATTTGTTATTAAGTAAGTAATTTAATTTTACCAGTTTTATTAAGACGAAATACGAAACTAAATGACGGCGAGCGAATCAAGAAACTTTTAATTTTCTAATAAATGTTGAAATATGGAACGATTTTAAATTCCTATAATTAATAACATTAAAAAGTCAGAGTGACCAAGAAGGTAGCAACTTGAATTTCCTAACAGAGAAAACCATTTCGCAACTCGATTATAGCAGTTTGACCGAATCTCTTGTATCTTTGTCGAATATGGGCGTAATAAATCCATACACTGGCATTTGAAATTAGAAATCCTTTCAATTGGATAGAGGTTTGGTTTGGTTTGTAGTTCTACTGTCATTTTGTGCACACTTTAGGCTAATTAGGCAGGAAGTTAAACGTGGATTACGAACCACTCAGAAACATCCAGGCCACCGCCAGGATTAGAACCTAAAGCCTGTGGTACCAATGGCCAGAGCACTAGCCAATTGGCCATCAACCAGCCCAAATTCGGATGATAAGATTATCATTAAATTAGAGGGAAACAAATAATTTGATTTTTTGTTTAGTTACTTTCAAAAAATGTTAATTAAAGTTGCATTAATCTGATTTTCACTCTATTAATAACCAACAGCATATATTGATATTATTTACACTACATGCCATTTAAAAAAAACGGTAAAAAAGATCTTTTGATTATTTTCTGCAATTTTTCCATAAAAAAGGATTACAACAATAACTTTATTTCTGTTTCTAATTTTTACTCACCGTTGAATAAGTAACGCAGCTTTAATATTAAGTAATTAACTAAACATTGACTTCTGTCAAAGGATGCCCAAAATTCGAAAACGACAAAGATTTCTGTTTTATTAGATCTATTATCTTTGTTGTATATTTACTATTTTATTTACCATTTAATTTTTTTTTTTATGATTTTGCACATTATCAACTACATATACGAAAAGTAAAACAAAATATATAATATGCCATTAGACCTTCAATAACAATAAAATTCAATTTATTTTTATTTTATTTTTCAATTCAAAATACAGTAATATACTGTATTACATATACATTAAAGTACAGTATTATTAATGTATTTTCAATACAGTGCATTTATCGCAAAAACCCGTATGTGATTTTTCATTTACATTTTTTTCTGCAAGGAAATTATTTTATTGGCTCAGATTGAATAATCCCATCATTAATTCTTAAAACTTCATTATTATATTTTTAAATAGCAATTTAAAAATTAACTTCTATTCTTGCTTAATTCTTTAGATCATATAAATAAAATATTATAATTTTTTATTTTAAATTGGCCATAAAAATATTTCCTTTCAAAAGTAATTTGAATTGTGCCAGAAAATTATTTCTTTTGAGGCTTCTTTTATGACGTCTTATGTCTCAGAAAATCATAAATCATCACATAAATTAACGTTAAATTCAAACAAAAATCGTTTCGAGAGTCGAGAGTTTGATAAAAGACTCCTTAAGAGATAAGAAATAGTTACATTTATTAAAAGGAGTGTCATTTGCTTTATTTAGTTACTAATAAAAGTCGTCTAGCATTTGGCTGATCTCCAAACTGCATTTCTTGGTCATAACTTTGCATTGGACTTATTTCTTTGTTATGAAAACTTTTCTCATTTCTTAATTGAGTAAAAGAGTTTCCTATTTACATAGTTAAAGAAAATTTTATTTAATAGGTGATTGCCAGACATAATTATTTTCTATGGTAAAAACATCAATAAATACAGAAGTATTTATGACTCATATGAGTTAAAGTTAATAAATGTAATTAAAAAGTTAAAGTTAATTAATGTTTTTGCAACATATAAGCCTTCCAAAGAGATATAATTGAAAATAGGAATCGGATTTGAAGTAATTGAAGTAATTATTTCAAATATAAAAATAAGCTACGGCTCATAAAAGTATTTTCATTATGTGTTGTCAATGAATGCCACACTAAAATGGCAAGTTAAATCAACTCAAACCAATCAAAAAATGAAACCCGAGTGAGCAATTCCTGCCGTTTAGCTTTAATGGCAAATTAGCTATCGCTCTGGCCGTTGGTTCCACAGGTCTCAAGTTCTGATCCTGGCGGTGGTATAGAACACTGAAAAAGTCATGGGAAAGCAATATGAGAGATGGCAGTAGCATCGCGTAGAACAGGTATAAATGCAGTGCTTTCGCAGAGCTTTCATTTCTGTTCAAGTTATTCCGTGATGATGACCGCACGACGGGAAATTAACAGACTTTGAACGCGGAATGTTAGTTGGAGCTGCATGGGTCATGCCATTTCAGGAAATCGTTGAGAATTCAACATTCCCAGATCCACTGTATCAAGAGTGCCGAGAGTATGAAATTTCAGGCATAACATCCCACCATGGACAGCGAAAATGGTCGACCTGCCTTACGACCGAGACCGGCGACGTTGCAAAGAGTCGTAAATTCCAACAGACAAGCAACACTGCGTCAAATAACCGCAGAAATCAATGTGGGACGTACAAGGACTTGTCTGTTAGAATTGTGCGGAGAAATTTGGCTTTCTTGGGCTATTCCAGCAGAAGACCGACTCGAGTGCCTTTACTGACAGAACGACATCGCTTGCAGCGACTCGTGGGCACGTGAGCATATCGGTTGGTCCCTAGATGAATGGAAAACCGGGGCCTGGTCCGATGAGTCACGATTTCAGTTGGTAAGAGCTGATGGTAGGTTCTGTGGCGCAGACCCCACGAAGCCATGGACCCAAACTGTCAGCAAAGTCACTGTTCAAGCTGGCGGTGGCTCCGTAATGGTGTGGGCTGTTTTTCATGGCATGGACTTGGTCCTCGGGTGCGACTGGACCGAACATTGACTGGAAATGCTTATGTTCAGCTACTTGGAATCACTTGCAGCCATTCATGGACTTCATGTACCCAAACAACGATAGGATTTTTATGGATGACAATGCTGTCACCGGGCCACAACTTTTTGAAGAACATTCTGGACAATTCCAACGATGATCTGGCCACCTAGATCGGCCGACATGAATCCCATCGAGCATTTATGGGACATCCTCGAGAGGTCTGTTCGTGCCCAAAATCCTGCACCATCAACGCTTTCTCAATTATGGACGTCTATACAGCATGGCTCAATATTCCTGCAGAAGACTGAACGACTTGTTGAGTCAATGCCACGTCGAGTTGCTGCACTTCGCCGGGCGAAAGGAGGGCCGACACGATATTAAGAGGTATCCCATGACTTTTGTCACTTCGGTGTATGTGTAATCCGTTTTAAAAACTGGAGGTCCCAGTTTAATTTATCTAAAAGTGTGCACAAAAAGACCATAGAATGACAAACCAAAACCAAATCTCGCTGGGGAAGCAATTTCTTTGAATATAAGTAGGCGGATGCGACCTCTTTAGGCATATAACAGTTCTAATGTCTGGTTTAGGCAGCTGAATGTAGCTTTAATTAATTAAGTTTTCTTCTAAATGAAGAGTATATTTGAGAAGGGATTGAGGCCTTATCAGACGAGCCTTTTTTCTTTACAGTCAAACAACCCCATTTGAGACTCAGATAATGAGATCCCCATATCAATATTTTCCCTATATCTTCGAGGGAAGCAATTGTGGCAACACAATTTTTTTTTTTTAGCGCCAACACGCTAGTCAAAATTCATGCATATTGTAAACTTATTGTATGAATGACTTTACGTTAAAGATAACGAAACACACTCTTTTGATGTTGGCCCTTAGTGTTAAAAAACTAGATTTAGCTAACGAGAAACAGAAGACCAAAGTTCGGATCACGAAAATTCACCTTTCACTAAATAATACAGAATTGAAGAAAATATTGCAGCGATATTTTTAAATATTAACAGAAATGAAAAAGAATAATACTTAAAAACTTCGACCTTCCTTCTTTTTCAATAAGTCGCCGAAATGAAAAGGAAAAATTCCGTCCAAAATATGATAGTTGCAACTGCGAATTTTTGCAGTGGAAATAATTTTCCTCCTGTTCTTCCGCACATCTACACACGGAAAAAAGAAGATCGTTTTGCATCTTGCGAAAATTTAATTTCTAACAAAGAAATTTCAGTCCCTTTTTTTATCTCTTTCTCTTTAAGATGGTTGGAATCGATCGGGTGCAAAAGAACGAAATCGATTCTAATTCAGAGCAAAACACCAACAAACATTGCTTCCCATGCACTCCCTCGCTGTTGGTAGTAGTTCAATGTTTAAATAAAGTTGTGGTGAAAAAAACATACAAAACCAATTCTGTTGTTTCAGAGACTTTTACTGCTTTACATTGCATATGGCTGCGTGAGGAAAAGTCTCGTGTTTCTTCAAGCAGAACACGTTTTCTTTGGATGGAAACATTTAAACAGCAAACCTTTCTGTATTTGCATTATACATCAAATGCTATTCGTTTAATTCATGCATCATAACATATTTGTTAGTAAATATAATTTTGATAAATAAACATTTTTTTTTTCTATCGTGTTTAACTACAATGACAGCAGTGTATATAAAAATTTCCGAACTCCTTCCTTGATTTTATGTCATATTACATGTCGCGAAATTATTCACTGAAATTTTTTTTTTTTCCAATGCAGCTGGCAAACAGACATGGACGTCTTGGTTCCTTAAGGCAAACACTGCACAGACGTTACTCACTTTGCATTACCCAGGGGGTGCGTGTAACTTGAAGGTAAGCCACGGACGCGGAGTAACAATGCCCCACGCAACACTCTACGATCCTATTAGGACCGGGACCTACGGTTTAAAGTGGATTCCGAACCACTACACACATCCATGGCACCGCCGTGACCCGAACCCGAAACCTGTGGTACCGAGCGCTAGCCACTCGGCCATTCAGGCCCCTTTCACTGACATTATTGCCAAGTTTATCAAATTTATCCCCTAGTTTTTGTGAAGGCTATATTTTAACATTTAAATACTGTGCATAATTATAATCAACATATCATTAGAGAATAAAAGCATTTTTTTAACAAATAATAATTTTTAAATTTAGTAACTTGAAGTATCTATCCCCTGATTTATTTAACTGAGATTCTGTAATTCCCATCATTAAATTTTTCATCTATAAATAATAAAGTAATTTTTTCAGATTTTCATTTATGATCTACTTAGTGAAATAAACTATATATGTATTGAGTTTTTTGTTAGAGAGACAAGTGAAGTTTTATTTTTCTGCGCGGTGTATTTATAACATAAAATCTTAATTGTTTAGCCTATGGCTAATCACAGCCTAGTTAAAATTTTTAAATTTCCGTGCTAGTAACTCGAAGTAAATCTCATATATTCTGGTTTGGTTTGTCTCTCTACTATCATTTTGTGCACACTTTGGGCTGAGTAGACCAGGACCTACAGTTTAAAGTAGATTCCGAACAACTAACGAACATCCATGACCCCGCTAGGATTCGAAATTAAAGTATACATGTACGGTTGCCTGATAGCCAAAGTGTCAATTGGACATCAAGCAACCGTATATTTATGAGAAAATAAATACATTTAAAAACACTTTTTGCTTACTGATGCATTTACGCTAATGTTAATAATGTTATCTCCTAAGCGTATGGCTATTTCTTCTTCATTGGTGCAACAGACCCTAAGGGGGGGGCCAAGGCTGTCAGTACTGGCAAATTTTGGGACAGGGGATGTTTTCTTTGTACGGGGTAAGCTTCTCAGCCCTATGCCCAACAGCCATATAAGACCGAGAAATGTTGTGTAAAGTGGATTCCGAACCACTACAAACATTCATGGTACCAGCGGTACTCAAATCCGAAACCTGAAACACAGAGCCCCAGACCGTTAATGACTCGACCATCAGGCCCCAAGCGTATGTTTATTATTTTTTAACTTTATTTTATTACAAGGGGTTTTTTTTTTATTTATCAGAATGACAGAATTATTTTTTTTTGTTTGTTTTCTCGAAAATCGTGGGGCAAAAGAATTAAAAACGGCACCTTTTGTAATAATTTTCTGTAATTCCTCCTAAAAAGTCCACCCCGGAAGGAACTGCTATCCTTCTTCTGTGACACGGAAATAGAGAGTTGGTAGAGCTAAGCCAAAGGGCTCCATCACAACAGAAGCTGCCCATTTCCCTCCATCCATGAGTAAATACTACTGCTCTCACTGAAGGACACTGAGGATCAAATACAGCACAACAACCAGCAGCCCACTTACGGATGAGGATGGGAGGATGTTGCCTTCAATTCTTATGGAAAACTTCTCTGACCAGGTAGCCTGGCTGTTAAGGCGAGATGCATATTTTCACAATCGCCATCAAGTCTGAAGTCATGCTGAAAATAATGACTGTCCGGTATCTCGACTACACCTGTGGATTCAAACATAGCTCTTCTGCCTCAAAGCTACGCAACACTGGGTCTTTAATCTATATAAAGCCTTTAGATATGAAAATTAAAAAAATTTCCTACTAAAAAAAGCGCGATAATATACTTATTCCTGTTGCTAAATATTTACTGTTCTCATTAATGAAGGGACATTCCCTTTTTTGGATATCCGTTTTTCAAGCTGTTTTCGTGTCAATAGAAATAACAATAATATCTAAATAATCATCTTATATATGTCAGCACCATAAACTTTGTTTTTAAAACTTCCATTTTTAAAAAAAAAAAAAAATTTTATTTTAAAATCCTTTTAAAAACAAAATTACCTAAAAAATGCTCCATGTAAATTGAGGATTAGGCATATAAGCCTAAATACCCATGCATAGCTGTATGCATAAGTGATTTGTATTAGTCCAAAACCCTTCTATTTCAGACTGAAGAATTATAATATTCTGGAGGCAGCCTCTTTTCCTTTAAAAGAGGCTTCCTCCTCATCTGTATGCAGCTGAGATCGTGTGCAGAAATCGATTTGACTAACATTAGACTCGCTCCTAAATGGAAAGGATTTTAAATAACCCAGTACTCCCCAGAGCTGCGGGTGACCCTGGTGTACAGAAATACCCTACAGTAGGTACACCTACTTGCTTCGTGCGCTTCATCGAGACTTTCTTTTTCCCTGGGGCTGTCACACTACAGAAATGTCCTTTAATATATTTTCTGACTAATGTCTGGTCGTTGTTTTCGTCTATTTACTGAATAATTTTTAATTTGTCTTTTTATGGCCATATAAAATATAAATAACAAATGTTTTTATAAATTATACTGTAACAAAAACGGTATTTTATATTTTGAAAAGTTATTTATAGTTCGATTATTATTTTATTTTTAATATTTATAATTCAATCAATTCATTACTGTTGAATTTGTTGATTGAATTAAAACTGAAATTTGAGGAGATATAAGGGAATTTAGATAATAATTTAAACATAGAATGCAGTTTTATATTTAAACATTTCGTGTAAAAGATAAAATGTAAGGATAAATCAATCGAATGGGCCTAATATATATATATATTATAGAAAATTAGATGCCTTATATTTTTTTTATACATTAGAAATAAAAAAAAAAAAAATAGCATTATTATTGAGATTATTATTAAGTAGTTAATATAACAATTTCGTCCATTACAACAATATTTTAAAAATTAAAATCAATTAGTGAATTTTTATATACCAAAAGTCGATGGGGATTCATGGCAAAATGTACCGAGGGCTCTTTTTTCCTCAAATTTCAGTTTTTTTATTTATAATGCTCAGCATAAAAGCTCTTTTAATCCTTCTTCTTAATCATTATAGATTTTGACTGCTATATTGCAGATCTATCCAACAATATTTTGACGGATAATAATACTATTGTTAATGTGTTATTGCTTTTCACAATGTACTTAATTTCATATTATCAGAGTTATATAAAAATACTTGAATTCATTTGTAAACAAAATGATTTTTATGAATCATAAACAATAATTGATACGATATTCCTGTACTGTCAATTGTTGGTATAATAAATCTTGCTTCTCTAGATATTATTTAGTTCTTTGAGAATGCAGAATTTCGTGTTATTTTTTTCATATTATTTCTTTATTTTAAAACATAAGTTCTTTTACCTTTTTAGGATCGTTTAATAAAGAATAATTGAAAAAAAAAATAATATATTATTCGTTGTTGAAGTAATAATATTTAATTCTTCGAATGGTACCAATAATTTGCATATCTTTATTAATGTCAATTATATCGCTATCATGAATACCAACAAAAAAACTGCGATAATATTGAAATTTGAAAAATATTTAGATGTATATACATATCTAATTAATAAAGTACTATAATCGAAACAACAGTTATACAGCATTCATTGTTGACGTAATACTATTTAATTCTTCTGTTGGTACTGTCCATTAATTTACGTATCTTTATTGTTTTAAATCATGGCAATTATATTACTACTATGAATACCTATTGAAAGAATATGTTATGTTATTGAAATTTGCATATTCAGTTGTGATTTTATTGAAAATCCTTTTCACAGATTAATTCATTATTTCATTTCTAAAGTTGGATATGTTAATGAAAAGGTACGAAAGTTTCAAAGAATATATGGGATACTTTATTTCTATATCTATCTAAAACCCGCCCAGTAATTTGCATATCTTTATTATTTTAAATCACTGTCTTATATTGCTATCATGAATACCCAATGAGAGAACTATTGAAAATCATTTTCCCAGATTAATTCATTATTTGAACAGATATGAAAATTTCAATGAATAAATGGGATATTTTTTTTCTATATCTGCCTTAAACCCCACATTACCAACCTTTCTTTTTATTATAATCCGTTTTCTTTATCAAATCTTTATATATTCCAAACTGAGCTTATTTAATTCCCGTCAGCTGTCACAAGAGCTGTCGCATTTTCGAAATTTCCTCATTTCAGTATTTCGGAGAAACGCTCTAAGCCTCCCAGGCATTAGGAATCAGATTGTCTCTGCATCTCACGGACGTTTCGCTTCCAAACGATGCACCCCATCCCCTCCCCCTTCGTCCTTATTCTTGTACATTGAGGGGATAAGCCCCTTTCATATCCTACCCCCATCCCCTTTTGTTTTCATTCCCCATTTTTTATAGAAGACTTTGAATAAATCAAAACTTTATCTTCCAGCTAAACCTTTTATGCCCCTTGATTTATGGCGACGAGAAATAAGCAAGCAAAGTTTCTTCATTAATATTCCTCCATGAATACAGAATGGGTTGAGGATATGTTTTTGAATTGATGATTTAATGTCCCGTGACCAAGTGGAGATTCTTCAAGTGTCACTTTATTCGACACTTGCGACGATGTGTTTCAACGTTATAATGGCGTCATTGCTGCTTTTATGTTACCATTATCTGACGGAAGAAAAACAAAAGGTCTTGAACATAATGGACCTATAACAGAATTTGTGAAACGATATTACTACATTTTCTCCGGCGTTTTATCTGTTAGTTTTTCTGAGAGCTTTCAAAGGTATAGTAACTCGGTTTATCTTTTGTAATTTTTATTTCATGAAAGTAATCTTTGTGTGAAAGAAATCGACATTTTCATCAATGAAATTGTTGCATGACAGATTACTGAGGAACATTGTTACAACTGTTATTTGTTACTGAGGAACATTGTTAGTGCAGAGAGATTATCTGTTTTAATGTTTCTAGCATTCAAAAGGTACAGTAACTCTATACCTTTTGAAGGTACAGCATTTAACTATAGGTTAGCTATCTTTTAATTTCTATTTTATGAAAGTACTCTTTGTGTTTGAGTTGACATTTCCATCAATGAAATTGTTACATGACAGATTACTGAGGAACATTGTTACAAATGTTATAGGATACTGAGGAACATTGTTACAAATGTTATAGGTGACTGAGGGACATTGTTACAAATGTTATAGGCTACTGAGGAACATCGTTACAAACGTTATGGGTTACTGAGGAACATTGTTAGTTATTGTTACAAATTTTATTTAAATATATTCAGTAAAAGGATATGTTTATTGAGAACTTCGTATCATACCATAAGTGGATTAACATTAGACAAATAGAGCTTGGTGGCTGAGGGACTAAGGTTGAATGCGACACGTTTCGATTCTAGTCCAAACTGGGGCCATAGATGTTTGTAGTGGTTCAATTCCCCTTTAAACCGTAGGTCCCAGTCTAATATGACTGTAGGGCATAGGTATAACAACCCTACCACTTAAAAAGTCAGCCAAGTTTGACTTCTACCTGCGTTTGCTCCATCACAAGACGATGCATTCCATCCCAAGTTGTTCCTCTTCTCCTTGTACATTGAGGGGGATAAGCCCCTTTCATATCCTACCCCCATCCCTTTTTGTTTTTCATTCCCCATTTTTGATAGAAGACTTTGAATAAATCAAACTTTATCTTCCAGCTAAACCTTTATGTCCCCTTGATTTATGGCATGAGAAATAAGCATACAGAGTTTCTTCATTAATATTCCTCCATGAATACAGAATCGGGTTCGGGTATGTTTTGAATTGATGATTTAATGTCCCTGTGTCCAAGTGGAGATTCTTCAAGTGTCACTTTATTCGACACTTGCGACGATATATTTCAACGTTATAATGGAGACATTGCTGCTTTTATGTAACCGTTATCTGACGGAAGAAAAACAAAAGGTCTTGGAACATAATGGACCTATAATTTGTGAAAAGATTATTAGTACATTGAGATACTCCCGGCGTTTTTGTCTGTTAGTTTTCTAAAAGCTTTCAAAAGGTATAGTAACTCAGTTTATCTTTTAATTTCTATTTTATGGAAGTATTCTTTGTGTTTGAATCGAGATTTTCAGCAATGAAATTGCTGCATGACAGATTACTAAGGAGCACTGTTACAAATTTTATTTAAATATATTCAGTTCAATCAATATGTTTATTGAGAACTTCGTATTACATCATAAGTTATTAACATTACACAAACAGTGCCCGATGGCCGAGCGACTAGCGCTCTGGCCCCTCGGTGTGATTGTGGTTCGGAATCCACTTCAAGCCTTAGGGTCCCGGTCTAATATTACTATATAGCATTAGACGTAACGCTAACAACCCTACCACATAAAACATTAGAGTCATGGTGTCAAGTCTGACTTCTACCTGTGCTCCATCACAACAGAAGTTGCACCCCCCCCCCGATTTCCTCCTTTCATGAGACCACGTGGGTTCTTGGACTTTGTCTAGATGCTAGATGTTGCTGTCGACCAAGTGGGACAAAAGAATAACAACATTTCACAAATGCCGCAAATAACGTAAAATACTTATTATATTTTTAATAATTTTAAAATCATGTATCCAATTTGCACTATTAAATATTTCTGTCTGCATTTAAAGCAGCATAATTCACTCTATCATGGCATTGTTAAAAATTCAATTAGGACTTAAAGTTTTAATTGCATTATGCTTTTAATTATCTTATCGAATTACTAACTACTGAATACAGTTGTTTCTATTTCAAAAGAGTTGCTGGTGCAACTTTGGGTGCAAACAGTAGCTAATCATAATGACTTCAAATTTTCGTAATGTTTAAATTTTTTACCATCACATTTAATTAGCAGCCATGCATCTAAGTTATGCACAATATAGGGAAATATTAAATAAATGCAATACCTTGAGTGGATTAACATTACACAAATGTCTCAGATAATATAAAATATTTAACATAATTTAAATTATTTTTAATCATTTAATTATCCCACACAATTTGCACTATTAAATATTTGCCTATATTTAAAACATCACAATTCACTCCATAATGACAACGCAAAAATTCAATAATTATGACTTTAAATTTTAACTGCATTATAGTACTTTCAGTTATATGAAACTATTCAATACAACTGTTTGTATTTCAGAAAGAGAAGCTGGTACCTTTTGTTGGCTCCAAAAACATAATGCCTCCAAAAATATTTAAACATAATGGCTCCAAATAATATATATATATATCTATATATTTGGTTTATCATTTGTCTATGGTCATTTTTTTCAAACTTTAAATTAATTGGGCTTAGTTTTAAATTAGTTTAAACTAATTTAAAACTAAGCTTTAAACTATGCCCAGGATCTACAGTTTAGCATGGGTTCCGAACCACTAACAAACATCCATGACATCACCAAGATTAGTACCTGAAGTATGCGGTACAGAATGCCAGAGCGTTGGCCAGTTGCAACCAGGCCGCTCCAAACATAGTATCTTATTATGGTCGTCAAATCATTGTTTCTTTACATATTGCATCTTGAAATCTTCAAATTTTAAAGTTTATGCAATAATATTCTCTATTTAGAACTAACAGCTACTAATTAGAATTATTTAAAATAACATACTAAAAGTGGCATCGATAACCACTTCTATTAAATTTAAATCATTGTGTGAACAGTTTGCCAATAGATGGTCAGATTAAGAACTATTCTAATCATTACATTTCTGTACTTTTGAAAAGGATGTCATAAAATTATAATGTTTATGCTGTTGAGAATCAATGTTTCGACCAGAAATAAACTCTGTTACAATACACCGGTTTATGGAAACTGAACGCCCATTTGCACAATTTTATTCTACAGAAATCTCTTTATATGTGTCGATGGATACAAACACAATGTATATCTAAAATAGACATGTTTTGTGATGGAAATTCTTTTCATAGTATAAAAACAGTTCACGTGCACTGCAGATAGTTTAACACGAACCACCAAAACCTTTACTGCTGTATATGGATTTTTAAACGAAAAGTCCATATCTAGTTCTATTTAAGTTTAATTCCACTTCATTAACTTCAAGGTTTTTCCAGACACATAAAAAATAAATAAAAAGAACCATAAAAGACGAGTTGACCAAAGTGGACTGAACCCTCAATGCAACTACACGAGGCGGATCAGATCAGGACATGACAGTAGACGGTGACTAATAGTAGGAAGAAACTCTAAACCTAAAGTGTCCTTGCTTGAGACGAAAATAATAAAAGGAGCAGGAAGTCTATAGATGGAAATTCTATTTCATTGTTATTAAATATGACTATATTGGTAAATAATTTTCTGTCATCTTAATACTGTTGTTATAATTTTTCTTCAAATTCTTCTGGAATTTATAAATGATATAGTATAGATATAGCGTTCCATATTATATGAATGTCAAAATTTTTAACTTTTATCTCTGAATGAAGAAATTGTAAGATGAAAGATTTAAATGTACATTACTACAATAATGAATTAAAGACATTTATGACAAAATTGCATCAAGTTCAGGTTTGCCAGGCTGTCCTACAATCTTTATAGAACAAGCTTTATAGCACTTAATAGTAATAACCTTAATAGTATATATTTAAGTAATCGATAATTAAGTAATTAATAATTAGTAAGCTTAAGTAATAGTTAGTAATCGTCGTAATTAATAGTATTAATTAGTATTCTTATATACTTAATAGTAATCTTTATAGTACTTAACTTACATATTATTACAATAATGGTTAAAGACTTCAATGTCAAAAATACATAAATTTGAGTTTACATGTCCCACAAGTTTTAAATTTGAGTTTACCTGATGTCCTATGACAAAATTGCATTAAATTTGGGGGTATTCAGGTAAGCTTTATAGTTTATCGTAATAGGTAACTTACATATTATTACAATGATGATTTAAAGACTTCTATGACAAAAATTGCATTAAATTTGGGGTTTTCCAGGATGCCCTACGAGCTTTATAAAACAAGTTTATCGTACTTTATAGGTAACTTACATATTATTACAATGACGATTTAAATACTTCTATGACAAAAATTGCCTTAAATTTGGGGTTTTCACCACGATTTATTATACCAGGATTTAAATACTTCTATGTCCCAAATTGCCTTAAATTCCACCACATATTATACCAGGACCCCCACAGACCCACATATATATACTTTATAGGTATCTTACATATTATTACAATGATTATTTAAAGACTTCTATGACAAAAATTGTACCAAATTAGAGTTTTCAAGAATGTCCCACTAGCTTTTATAGACAGGCCCATAGTACTTTATAGGTAACATACATATTATTAAAATAACAATTTAAAGAGTTCTATGATAAAAATAGTATCAAATATGGATTTACCAGGATGTCCCACGAGCTTTATAGAGACAAGATTATAGTACTTCATAAGTTACTTTACAAGACTTTATAGGTTTATATTAGAGAAATTTTTAATTAAATCTCCCAAATTTGTTCATTAAATTGAGAAAATATTAAAAATGACAACCATGTAGTCTGAGGATTAATACAAACTGTCTGTTGCAATCATCATCAAGTCTACAGAGATAAGATTGTAGTGCACATTTTAGTGGGGATGAAAACTATGTTTTCGAGTCAACTCACTATGGAGCCCTATCACTGATTTACAAGTAAGTAAGCAGTTGTAAAGTATTAAAAACTAGAAATTAAATCTAGGGATTTGGTAAGCGGTTTTTTATAATGTTTTTTGTAACTCTGTATATATTTAGTAAAAACAGGTTTTGCTGATGTCAACAAATTGAAAGTTTTATGTAAAAGCTAATTACCATTCTGGTTTATATATCCCTTTATAGTTAATCATTCAAATGTCTTATTTAGAAAATTCCCAAAGGTATAGATTACTTTTAAATTTTGCTTGCGTTTAATTATATTAAGCTTATGTAGAAAATGTGTTTCCCGTATCCTTATTTGCAATTATACTTCATTTTATTTATATGTAACTACAATATGGATGAAAAAACAAATTCATACTTAAAAGGTAAAAAGAATTTTTGTTGGCAGTTTGTGTTTATTGTATGTTATAGTAAATTAATGCAAATACATAAATTACGTCAAAGACTGAATGCTCCATTTATGCATGCTTAAACAAATCCCCACTAAGCGAATCATGTCTTTCTAAACGACTTACAGAAAGAACAGCACACGTTTAGACTTACTATGAGAACATAGAAATTTAATCTAAGCACCCAGATTTCTTCCTATACATTGGCAAGAGCGCCCGGTCAATAGTCAATAGAGAAATAGTCAGTCTGACTCCGCACGCTCACCCGAATGAAAGTACAGCGCAACCAAGTGCTTCTGTTGAGAAACGTTTAGTTTACAGTCTCTCAATCCGAAAAAATATATTTCACGCATCCTGCGCTAACCGAGTTTCGGGCTTTTCGGCTTAGAAAGGAGTCCTTCCACGAACTATAATTATCTATAAAATGTATTAAAAATTGTATGTTTCTGATTGTATGTGTACAGCGCAACTACTCAATTTTGTTGAGAAACATTTTTGTTTGCAGTCTTTCAACTCGTGAAAAAAATATATTTTATGCATCCTGCGCGTAGCCGAGTTTCTAGTTTTCAGCTTGGAAGTGGAGTTCTTCCACATAGCTATCTTTAAATATTTTTTAAATTGTATGTCTCTAATTGTATGTGTGTGGTGTTTGTGCGTGTGTAAAACAGTTCAAATGTGTACAAGTTCTGAAACCTGTTTCTCAAGTGTCGATCCAACCACGCACAATTATACTCTGCTTGCCCAAACTGCGCACTACACATATATTTTTTATTTCTCATTTATTTTTTAATAAATATATTTTAATATCTACATTGTAAAATTGTAAAAGTAGACAAACAATTAAATATCAATTGATATCAATTAAATGTCACATTAAAAGTTACATTTACTATAATTTTTTTACTGTATCATTTTCAGCTAAAAATCATTATTAGTGCCGGTTTGTATTAAATATGAAATACATAATTGCTTCTATTTCATTCTGCTCATTTTTTAACTTAATATCAAAAACAATATCGTTTCGAAATCTTTTTGGATTTGTATAAGATAATCAGAGAATAGTATTAAATTGAATCATATTTTTTTTCTTATCTCCTTGAAACAGCTTTCGTCATTCGCTATGAAACATGAGGTTCTACTATTTTCATAAAAAAATATAACAACTTTTATCTCTTTCTATTCCTGCAGAACCTCATGAATATTTTAATTGAAATTATGATTACTTTCTGAAAACTAGTTATGATTAACCGCATTTGAATATTATGATATTGCATTTGCATTTTTATTGGAACTTTTATTTTTTAGTAATACTTTGGGTAGACTTTTAAGAGCAAATATAATTATTATACTTATTGTTAATATTAAATATTCAATTATTTAAATATAATTTTTTATAATTATTTTTTGAAATTGACTGATATAAAAATTTTTTTAAAGCAAATAGTGATAGTTCTCAAAATTACTGAATTCAAATTGATAATAAAGGTGTAACTTTATAACTGTAAGGCAAATTATGCTAATGTTGAAAGCTAATTAGCATATAAATCATGATAAATACAGTTAGCTTTCGTGTCAGTTTCATCAAGTAGCAAGCATGAACTATGCTTTTTCGTGGCGTTAAGAAATTAGATAAATAATTTGTATTTTTATAATTTTAATTAATTTTTTATTTAATTTGCATTTTTTATTTTTTGAAGCGTTTAAATCATCTGATTTACTGCGTTTAACATCTTTATTACTTAAAAATACGCAACTATATGTTGTCATTATTATAATATGCCAATTTATATATTGAAAAGTTTAACAACACAAACTGTTGGCCATCTTGGTGGCAAGAACAGCAAATGTTGTACTGAACAATGTTGCCTGACTACAAAAATTGTAGATTATTTAGCCGACAAAACGTTGTCTGAGCTGCGCCAGTGAGGAGGTAGATCTACGTTGCACCCCATTGTTGGCTGTCCTCAGTCTACTTCCATCGAAAGATACATCTCTTGTCTTGAAGACCTTGCCTCGAAAGGCAAGGATATCATTCTACAATGGATTCCAGGCCATTGTGAGATCCTGGGTAATGAGAATGCGGATTTTCTTGCCGAAAATGGAACAACCAACACCCAAACTTTTTGTAAAGACATCCCTTTTCACTCGATGAAACTGATGATCCGAGACTTTTTCCGGAACACTCTATCTGATAATTTCCGTGAAGGCAACTCATCTAATACCTGGTTTAACTTTAATCTAAATATCCCTGATCAGCCCAGGTTTAAAGCAGTTGCCCTTTTCTAGTCAGCAGTTGCAGCAGTCTAGCAGTTGGCCAGTCACCTTTACCGAATAAGAATAATTGAAAGCTCAAAATGCATGCTCTGCAATCTGGGAGAGGACATGGCTTCATCCACCTTCCTGCGTGTCCTGCACTTGTTTCCTGTACTATGTATGGTTGTTACTGGGAGGCTAGGTTCTTTATGGGCTTAATATTTCACTATGTAATTTCCTTCATTTCTCATTATGTTGTTGTTTTTATATTCATTGTGTTATTTTTATTTTATTGCTTACTGTAGCCTGTAGTTAATTAGTCGAGAAACTTCAAAAACTTAAATATAACAAGTAAATCATGAAAAAGAGATTTGCATTATGGTCTCAGCGACGGATTCACATGCAAAGCTAACGCTCTACTACTGAACTGCACCCCTTGACTCACCGTGCGAGACATTTTACACGTGTTGTCACAATGACCAACGAGGCTGCGCGTTTTAAAAACAATGACTACAACGTACGCTGCCAACGGATTCATGATTGAACTCTTACACTCTTGTTGTGAAAGTAGCCACTGGGCCATTTATAGAATTTATATGCATATATATATATATATATACATATATTTGATAATCATTCAGGTACTGCAATTGTAAAAAGTTAGTTACATTAGTCAGGGTTGTTAAAAATCGCAAGATTCAAATCACATGTACAAATTTTAAAAACATTTTATTTGTTAATTTCAAATATAAAATGCTATACATAATTATTTTTTTACTGAACCAATGCAGCGAGGTTAAAAATATTATTCATTATTAATAAAAACTAATTATTTGCTGTGTTTTTTATTTTTTTCCCAATTGCAGAGTTACACTACTTTAATAGTTAATTAATAAAAAAAAAACAACACAATCTAAACTATTAAATTATGTTATGTTTTTACCCATTAACTATAAATTCATAACCTTTTTTATTTCCTAGATGGGAAAGATAAATCTGTTTTCCCAAAGTATCCCAGGCGTTTAAGAAAAGTATTGGTATTCCAATGTAAAGGGAAACGGAGCTCTCCATTGGAAAATCGTTTATCGGAATTCATTTATTAGGGACGTTGGCGGGATAGTTAAGGTGTTTAGCGGACGCTTTACCGTGTCGGAATTTTCGATAATGAGCGACGCAGCGAAAAGAGATGGATGGTAATTAGGAGCTGAGGAACACGCAGAGATGCTTCGCGTAAATCTCTTAGGCTGGAAGGACACTGTTTTAAGGAAAATTATGGATGACTTGTTGAGATATATGCATTTATTAAGCTCCTATAGTTAACTTTTGTGACAGGAGGTATTAAATAATGATGACTACGACTGTCTTATTTAAGCTTAACATGTTCGCATTTCATTTAAGTAAATTGATTGATTGTCTATCGATTATTACTTTTATTTTATTTTTGATGAAGGATCTCTTTAAGCAACTTGTTCAACAATGAACCAAGAACTTTAAAAGATGGAAACAATTTTCCATAAGTAAATGTTGATTGTTACTAAACATCAATTATTCATTCAGGCACATAATGACCGATATTTTTAAGACGAATTTGGCCCGACTCGTGGCTCTGGGACAACGTGAGTCGTTGGTGGCAATAGGGCGGAGGTTCAATCTGTTGCGGCTTTGTTACAGACACTGTTACAAACACGAGGAGACTCGATGGCGTTTTGGGATGTTCAATATATTGCTTCATTAGTCGGACTACCTGGTGGAGTTTACCATGCTTTCCTCCAACATAATGGGCCAATAAGGAGTAGTTCTCTAAAAGGTCCTCCCAGAAAGCATTCCCTACTTCTCCAACGATACGGGACCAAATCAGACTTCTTCCTATGGATTCACCGTAACAACAGAATCCTCCACGCCTTTCTCTCCTTTCATGAGACCACATTGGTTCTTGGACTTGGTGTAGATGTTTCTATTTACCAATTAGGGATAAGAAAAAAAAGAGAAAATGTATCGAAATTTAATGAAAAAGCATGAAGATTGTAAAGCATTTCAACACAATTTAGCCAAAAATATTTTTGTTCACCATCAAAGAATTCGATTAATTACAGATTTCCATCATGCATATTTTAATAATTATGGAGATTGTATCAGTGATTGCCATTCTACAGTTGGATTGCCAGTTTAAAATTTTATCATATATGGCAAAGCGATAAGCAAATTTAAAGTAGCACGCGTCTAATGGTACACTTGATGAACGCCAAATCTGCTACGATTTTGCCATATCATCAGCGAATAAGCTTAAATATATATAAAAATATTAAAAAAAGCAGATAAATAACGTTATTTAGTATTCAATATCATTTATTACTTAACTGTTGGTTATTTATTTGCATCGTAGTTTATAACACGAATAAAATTTTGAAAAATTTTTGCAAAAAAATCTGCATTAAACATGGCTAAATAAACAATTATCTTAAAGTACCATGATAAGTTTATTATATATATTAAGCCTGTGTTTGTTTGAATGTATGTATTTTTATAAATTTAAAATTTTATCAAATATTTATGTTTCTGATATGCTACCGAAAGGTAAAAGATATCAGATGGAAATTATAATTTTTATTAATAAAATCTTCTGGACTTTTTAGTTTAATAAAATGTGGACTTTTAGTTTAGCAATCGTCTGCTTTTACCAGAAAAATTTAATATTAACCAAAATTAATTAAATATAATTAGATATTAAGTGAAGTAGTTTCGTTGGTAAAATTTTTATTCGAGATAAACCTAATTTGTTTCTCAAATTATTCGCTTTTATATAGTTTCATTAATAAAATATTTTATAAATACACGTGGGAAAAGTTTTGAATTGAAAGAATTTGTCTTATTTATTGAAGCAAAAATCTTTTGTTTAGCCAGGCTATGTTCCATGTATCGTGACAAATAGTAATATCATGGTGCAATATCTGGTGAATATGGCATGTGGAGTAAAACCTCCCATTTTAGCATTTCTATGTATTTTTGACTATGAGCAACATGCGGTCGAGCTTTAAAAAAATTACTTTATCTTGAATTTTCTCGAATTGTGGTGGTTTTTACCTCAATTGACGGCTCAAATGTATCGTGTCCGGTAGCTTTCACCAAGGATAACTTCATTCAGTTCAAGCAACTAAGAGTACATAACACCAGGCTGGTCCCACCAAAATACAGACTTCGAAATGGGAATATTCGGTCTTGATGGCGTTGTTGATGCATGACCGGGCACTCTAAGGTTTTCTACTCTATACTATCATCATATCATATCCATTTTTCATCTCCAGTAACTATACGATGCAAAAAAACCATTCTTTTTTGACGTTGAAGCAATTGCTTACAAGTCAAAAATTGCCATTCAAAAAAATATCTCGACCTCAATTCGTATGGCATCCAATTTTTAATTGCTTTTGAATCCTACCTAGTGCATTTAAACGTTTGGAATACGGGGTGATGTGTTGTCAAGTTAAATAAAAGTCAAATCTCAGATACACAGAATATTCTTTTGAAGGAAGATTTCATAGAGCAAAAAAAAAAAAATCTAATTTAGTAAAAAATGAGATCATTGTTTATTTTTTAGTTAAAATTTGTCTAATCACCAGTCGCCATTTCATTGATCAATTTGATTGGTATTGTGTTCCTCACTTTTTTACAATGTGAAACAATTAACCTAAAGAAGTTCTTTCCGTCATAATCGGAAGTATAAGATTAGTTTTTTTTTTCCTAATGCAGCTGGCAAATAGACCGTGATCTTCACCATAAGGGCTGCACCGATATTACTCACTTTGAATTACCCAGGGGACGCGTGTAACTTGATGGTAAGCCACGGACGCGGAGTAACAATGCCCCAGTAGCGCTCTACGATCCTATTAAGGCCGGGACTTACGGCTTAAAAGTGGATTCCGAACCACTACAAACACCCCATGGCAAAGCCGGGATTTGAACCCGATACCTGTGGTACCGAACGCCAGAAGCCATTCGGCCATCAGGCCCCTGTATAAGATTAGGTAATGTTGACATTTCGATACTGTATGTAAGTGATTTGTGGGTATAATTTAGTCAGGATTTGCTACTCATCCTTTGTAAGCAGCATATTTATTAGATAATATACTTATATTTATTATTATTATTATTATTATGAATTAATATCATACTTAAGATTTCAGCAGGAGGAAATAAATGTCTTTACATGGTATATTGGCTTTGAAGTAAAAATTTACGACTACATGTAGTGATCGCTGAATCGTGATTTACAGCAAACACTTTGTAGGGATTGATGTCGTTCGTGTTAGTCATTGCTTCAGAAAGAGGAGGTTTTGATAGTGACTGTACATAATGTGTAAGCTTTTCGTATCTGACAGTCAAGTTGTCTAGTATTCTCTCCTATGAAACAAAAACGGACATCTTACCCTAAATGTCCGTTCCCAGAACAATGCCCTCCCTCATTATCCTTCAGTGGAACTTTGGATGGTATACATACATAAGTGAAACATGAAAAAAACATTGGTACTATACTAATTGGTACTATACTATTGGTACTAGACTAAAATACAATGGTACTTCAAATTATGCATCCTTAATACGTTCCAAATTCTTTGGACTTGTATAAAAACGAGACGTATACCAAACTTATTTTTTTCCATTAGACATGAAGAGAAAATGATTAATCCGTTTCCATGAAGGAAATCCTATTGCTATATTGTTGTCATATTATACTTTCAGAGAATTGTATAAAAAATGTAAAGACTGATTAATACTAAAATACATAAATAAAGAATCAGATGAAATACACAAATGAATAATAACCATCTCCTGTCTTGAAATCTGCCTTCGCCCATTATGGGCTCTAATGCCAGAATTTTTTATGTATATATTGGCCTTATTATATATATATATATATAATATATATATATATATATATATATATATATATGTATATATATAGATAGATAGATAGTAAACTGAACAGAATGAAATGAGCCGGTCATCTCATGATAATGGAAAGTGATAAAGTTGCTTTGAGAATTTTCAATGTAACCTCTTTTGGACAGCGACCAAGGGGAACACCGAAAAAGAGATGGGTCGACTGTTTAAACTCTGATTTTAATATTATTAAGATAAAAAACTGGAGGTCCACAGCCAAGAGGAGAACAGCCTGGCTGGATCTTTTAAAGAAGGCCAAGGCCCACAATGGGCTGTCGAGCCAGTTATGATGATGATATAGATTGGTAGATAATTATTATTATATACATTGTCCTTCCGTATGTACAGTGCAGCAGGCTGGGATATGCACAAATATTCCATAAAGGTTCCTATGCCTGTAAAGTTTGACATTCCATTCGTGGTCCAATGAAACGTGTGCAATTATCGTGAAGAAGAGTTCAAGGTTCGAATCCACGCGACGCATCCATTGCAGTCACTGTTTCCATGAATGACACGACTCGATATTGATTAAGATAGCATAATTATTAAGTTGTAAACGCTTCTGCAAAGAGATGAGAGAGTTACCAGGTTTTCTCTTATACGACACACAAGTGCGGTGTAGTTATCTCTGAAACCCCTTCTGAAGGACACCTTCCATTCACTCTCTATGAAAAGATTTCGTTGTATAGGTAAGTGAAACATTAGGCTCTTATCGTAAAAAAAACCACAAAACATGACGGATGACGTCAAGTAAGTAACTTAAAGTTAAAAATATAATTCTATAACAAACTTTATACAGCATATGCATGAATTAACACAAATATTTACTAAGTAAAAAATAGTTTCAAAAAGCTTTTGATGCCTTTAGAATAGTTATAAGTTTTATTTTATTTTACCTTACAATGATACTTGAACCTTTTTTAATAGAAATTATTACATCATAATTGCAATCCACTACACTGAATACTTATTAAAAAAAACAATTAAATTAAACAGAAGAATTTTATGGAGAAAAAAAAAAAGCGAGAAGAGTTTAAAGAAGCCTGCTCTTTTCTTTCACCTGGCAATAACACATGCTTGAGATGCTGTTCCAAGTAATTGTTTTAATCAGCTAAAATAAAGGCTTACGCTTCGTCAAGTTCATATTTTAAAGAATTCCAATTCTTCCCCCATTTTTTTTTCTATCTCTGTTTCAACCTTCGTAACTTTTTACTTCAGCTCCAATTTTCTGCAAACTCTTGTTGCAAAAGGGAATTTAATTAGAAGAAAATTTAACCAGGATTTGTCAACGATCAAAGGAATTCTTTTTTTTTTTTGCTTATCCGGAAAATAAATTCAATTTAGAAAAAAAATGAAAAGAAAAAGAAAAGAAAAAAAAAAGGCAATTGTTTACGAGATTCTTTAAAAAACTAATTAAAAAATGGCGAAAGTATTTTGTCACAACTGACTTCTCAATACTTTTCGAAAAAGAAAAAAAAAAAGGACAAGTTACGTTAAATAGAAAAAAGTACAATAATAAAAATTAAATAATAATCATAATAATAAATAAGTAAGTAAATAAGTGGAAATTTTTTTATGGTTTTCAAAAAGAAGGTGCGTTTCATTTTCAAGTGGTTGTCGATAATTTTTCAAGGTCATGTTAAGGATCCAGTAGGTTCCATTCAAACTAATTCAATTAGATTTTACCTTTTTAAAAAGTACATTTCCTTGTTTCTTAACTGTGAAGAGGAACTCCACAAATATGAAGTAATCCAACCACGTAGTTATTTACAGTGCACAAGAATGAACATAATTTTCAAATATTTAGCGTTTTTAGAACTAATATAACCAAAAGATAATACAGAAATTATCATAAATGTGTTAGCTCATAATTTTAGAATTAATTAAATTTTTATTATTACGTTAGTCGATACTATTTGTTTTCAATATAGTAACTATATATTTTGCATACTCATAATTTTAAAATAAAATGACTCCTGTGAAAGTACAAGAAAATGTTTATATTTAAAAAGTATAATTATATTACAAATTTTCTACAATATATACATAAAATTAACACAAACATTTACTAAGTAAAAAATGGTTTCAAACGCTTTTTGATACCTTTAGAATAGTTGCGCGTTTTATTTTATTTTGCCTTGGTGCGGTGGACAATGATACTTAAAACTTTTTAATAGAAATTATTACATCATAATTATAATCCACTACACTGAATACTTATTAAAAAAACAATTAAATTAAACAGAAGAATTTTACGGAATAAAAAAGAGAAGAGTTTAAAGAAGCCTTTGCTCTTTTCTTTCACCTGGCAATAACACATGCTTGAGATGCCGTTCCAAGTAATTGTTTTAATCAGCTAAAATAAAAGGCTTACGCTTCGTCAAGTTCATATTTTTTTAAAGAATTCCAATTCTTCCCCCATTTTTTTTTTTTTTTATCTCTTTTCAACCTTCGTAACTTTTACTTCACCTCCAATTTTCTGCAAACTCTTGTTGCAAAAGGGGAATTTAATTAGAAGAAAATTTAACCAGGATTTGTCAACGATCAAAGGAATTCTTTTTTTTGCTTATCCGGGAAATAAATTCATTTTAGAAAAAAAAAAAAAAAAAGAAAAAGAAAAGAAAAAAAAAAAAAGGCAATTGTTTACGAGATTCTTTAAAAACTAATTAAAAAATGGCGAAGTATTTTGTCACAACTGACTTCCCAATACTTTTCGGAAAGAGAAAAAAAAAAGGACGTTAAATAGAAAAAAGTACAATAATAAAATTAAATAATAATAAAAATAATAAATAAATAAATAAGTGGAAAGTTGTTTTTTTTTAAGTTTTTCAAAAAAAAAAAAGGTGCGTCCCATTTTCAAGTGAATGTCGATAGTTTTTCAAGGTTATGTTTAGGGACCAGTAGATTACATTTAAACTAATTCAATTAGATTTTATCTTTTAAAAATACATTTTCATGTTTTTCCATATATTTTTCTTAACAGTGAAGAGAGAGGGCCTGAATGGCCGCGAGTCTAGCACTCAGTGCGACAGGTTTGGGATTCGAGTCCCGGTGGTGCCATGGATGTTTGTAGTGGTTCGGAATCCACGGTCTCCTATGACTGTAAGAGCGTCACGGAGTAGAAGTCAGACTTCTACCTATGGGTGCTCCATCAGAACAGTAGCTGCACCCCTCTTCCCTCCTTCCATGAGGGATACGACAACAACAGAATAAGAGAGTCTCCATAAATAAGAAGTATTCTAAACAAAGTTATTTACGGTACACAAGAATAAACATAATTATTTCAAATATTTAACGTTGTTGATTAAAATAACTTTTCATAAAAATCATATCGATTCAACATTAAATACTTAAATTAAGATATTGTCTATCGAATTTTGATATTGAGGAAATAACATTAAAAAATGAATTTAAAAAAAAAATTCTAGTTAACTGAATACAAGTTTGAATATAAATGTATTGAAAGACTTCAAGTCTTTGATTAAAAATAAAATAATATAATCTAAGGTAAAAAAAAGAGATAAAAAAGAAATTGACGTTTCAAAAGTAATAGTTTCACTGAATGATTTTCAATTCCATTTTCTTGTAGAAGTTTACCAAATTGAAGACTTTGGTTGATGAAGGGAATCTATTTTGCAACCAAACAATGTATTGTTAATTAACCATTTTTTTATGTCACTGTAGAATAAATTATCAATTGTGTATTTTAAAATATTCTTTTCTTATATTTCAAATACATAGCAAATTAAGAGTTAACTATGGCTTGCCATATTACACCCACATAAAAAGAGAAGGAATGCTTTCTTTACATCTTTTCTGAGTATAACTGCGTTTTACTTGAAAAGTGTTATCCATGCCTTTCCTGGCATGTGAAAAAGCAGAAAAAAGCCTAATAACCAATGCGATAACATCGAAATATACATAACCAATGCAAAGAAGTGAATAGAACTCATAACCTTACCAATTAGTCACAAAATAAGCATTTTAGCACAGATATATTCAAGATTTAAACACAAAATTGGAATTGAAACTATTGAAGGGAATCTATTGAATCGGAAAGGAATTTATTTCAATCTTTTCGGATCAAATAATATATTGTTAACTTTTTTTACGTCAAAATTATCTACGTTGTATTTTAAGATATTCTTTTCTGATATTGTAATACATAACAAATTCAGAGATAACAATGGACAGCCATATTGCATCCATATAAAAGAGAGAAGGAAGGCTTTCTATGAATCTTTCTGAGAGTAACTATATTTCGTTTTTTTTTTTTTGTTTTTTTTGAAAAAGTGTTATACATGATTTTTCAGTGGTAAAGCAAAAAGCTTATACAACCAATGCTATGACATAGAAACATAACGTTGTTTTCCAGTCTGTAAATTTTAGCTGCCAGAGTTAATCGAAGAAGACTATAAAACTCATAACTTCTCTCCTTTATCCTTTAGTAACAAATAATCATTTTATCTCAGATATATTCAAGATTTAAACACAAAATTTAATGCCTGCATTATACAAAACTTATTATTGTTTGCTTGCTACTTTTAAATTCTACTAACTATAATTTTATCAACTAAATTATAGTTGCATTTCAAAAATACATATCCTCACTCATTTTGCCTTTTATTACAAATAAATAAAAAAACAATGGGAACAAATTTTTTTGAAAACGTCTTAGATTGTCAGATGCAGCTTAATTAAAATTATGTATATAAACTTAAATTAAAATATCTTTCATGCAATAGCAACCCATAAAACCACGTCGATTAGACATAAAATCGATAAATAAATCACGACATTATCTATCTAATCTTGATATTGAGGAAACAACAGGCAAAAAATGTAAAAAAAAAAAAATTTAATTAACATCGAACACAAATTTGAACATGAATATATTGAAAGAAAAATCTTTGGTTAAAATATATATATATATATAATATAATTTAAGGTTAAAAAAGAGGGCAAAATGAATTAATGTTTCAAAGGAAACAGTTTTACTTAATGATTTTGAATTAATAAAATAAAAGCTATTCTCTTTTTCAGAAGTTTAATATATTAATAATTATGAATGGAATCTATTTTCAAACGAAACAATGTATTGTTAATTAACTATTTTTATACCCCTGTAGAATAAATTATCTGATACTAAAAATAATAAAATAAAATAAAATAATTCTAATAAACATGAAACAATAAGTTTCAATATGAATATACTGAAAGACTTCAAGTCTTTGATTAAAACTAAAAAATAATGCAATTGAAAGTAAAAAAAAAAAAAAAAAGAGGGAAAAATGAGTAACAGTTTCACTTAATGACTATGGATTGCTTTTCATTTTAAAAGTTTACCAAATTGACCACTTTGTTTGATGAATGGAATCTATTTTCCGACCAAACAATGCATTGTTAATTAAATATTTTTATGCCACTGTAAAATAAATTATCTATGGTGTACTTTAAGATATTCTTTCTGATACTGCAAATACATAGCAAATGAGTTAACTATGTTTGCTACATTACACCCACATAAAAAAATAGCAGGACGGCTTTCTATAAATCTTTTCTGAGTGTAACTACTTTTTTTCTCCTTTTTTGTACTATACATTCCTTTTCTACCATATGGAAAAGCAGAAAAAAAGCCCACACTGCCAATGCGAAGTCCCCTTAACATAATGAAGTTATTTTCCAGTCTATAACTTTTATCTGCCCTAGTTAATCAAAGGATGGGATAGAACTCATAACATCTCTTCCTTATTCTTTACTCCCAAATAAGCATTTTATCGCAGATATATTCAAGACCTAAACACAAAATTTAATGGTTGCATTATACAAAACTTATTATTGCTTGCTTTACTACTTTTAAATTCTACTAACTAGAATTTTATCAACTAAATTATAGTTGCATTCCAAAAATATATATCCTCACTCGTTTTGCCTTTTATTCGAAATAAATAAAAAAGCAAATGGGAACAAATTTCTCTGAAAACGTCTTAGATTGTCAGACGGAGCTTATTTCTCTGATTTATGAATCTTATCAGCTTGCACCAAACCACTTTGTCAAGCCCTCCCTAAAAACCCATATTTATGCTAATGTGCTCCAGAGAACGTTTATTCCCCATAAACAGATTGTGTCTCAGCGAGCACCTCCTTTTCCAAGAAGAAGGAAGAAGAAGAAAAAAAAAAATAAACGTTTTCACTGCCAAAAAAATAAATACATAAAACCAAATTGTTCTCGCTCGAACGCGAAAGGGTGTTTAAAAGTTTTTCCTTAACGGCCACCATCCTTAAGTCGTTCCCATAAATATTCCTCTTGAAGATACTCTAATCTTAAGTTCTTAGGCAAATCCTCACCATAAACTTTAGCGCAACTTAGCAGCAAAACAAAAACGGCCTAAAGGGCTAGAGGAACGATATCACTTTAGTCTGTCCAACAAGACATTAAAGAAGAAGACGAACGATGTTTTTGCTGTTTATTCCAACGGCGTTGACTAAAGTTCATTGCCTAATGAAATTATTGTCATCTGCCGTTAGGAGATGACCGTTTCCTTTATCGCCGTTGCCATTCCAGTAAAGTGTAATAAACATGGCGGGATTTGACAATATTCCAATTTGGATTATTTTCTTTTTCCTTTTTTTTTTTATTTCTGCAGTATGTCTTCGATATTTGTAGAAGGATCATGAATTTTTACCAACGAAAATGAAAATATTCCATGCAGAACAATTTATGAACCATGGCATTGGGATTATTAGATGGAATTATTATTATTATTATTTTGCATGGGAAAACAAAATTACGATAAAAATTTGCTGGCACAATAGTAAAAAGACTAAGCCACTATTTTCACTTTATACTAAAATAAAAATCAATGCCCAAATAAAACACATTGACAAATGAAATTATTGACATTTGCCATTAGAAAATGACCGTTTCCTTTATCGTCGTTGCCATTCCCGTAAAGTGTAATAAACATGGTGGGATTTGACAATATTCCGATTTGGATTATTTATTTTCTCTTTTTTTTTTTTTATTTCTGTTGTATATTATAGAGGGATCTGTAGATATTTGTAGAGGGATCATGAATTTTTAAGAGTAGTCCGGACAGAACAACTTATGGACCATATCATTGGGATTATTGAATGGAATTAATTTTGTTGCATTGAAAACAAAATTACGATAAAAATATTTTGGCAAAAACTAAGCCAGTGATTTCACTTTTTACTAAAATAAAAATTATGTCCAAATAAACTCAATTGACAAATGAAATTATTATAATTTGCTGCTGTAAGACAGACATTTTCTTTACTACTGTTGTCCTTCCCGTAAAAGTACAATAAGCATGGCGGGATTTGATAGTATTCTTATTTGGATGATTCCTTTTCCATTTTTTTTTTTTTTATTTCTGCAGTATTTCTTCGATATTTGCTGGAGGATCATGAATTTTTACCACCGAAAATGAAAATATTTAGTACAAACAACTTATGAACCATAGCATTGAGATTATTTGATGGAATTAATTTCCTTTGCAGGTAAAAAAAAAAATCAAGATAAAAATTTGTTGACACAACTTGTAAGAAAAACTAAGCCAGTATTTTTGCTTTTTACTAAAATTCCTGTCCTAAATAAAAAAATTAAAACAAATGAAATTCGTGTTCAAATAAAACCCATTGACAAATGAAATTATTATAATCTGCTGCTCTAAGATAGGCATTTACTTTATCACTGTTGCAATTACAACAAATTACGATGGAAATTATAAAAATAAATGTTTTGGAAACAGTGTTAAATATCACAATTTGGATATTCATTTCTTTTTTGTTTTTCATCGCAAAAAATGTTCTATAGAAATCATAAATTTTAATTATTAAAAATTTTTTATTGTGGAATACTTTGTTATCAGTATTCGATCATTTAATTTGCTGATCGATTCTAACTAGAAATGAGTGTCCATATTGTTCCTTATATTCATAGAGAAAAAGGATAAGTACCTCCCGTGAAGACTTTAGGGAGTAATTAGGGGGAAATTTCTTGGGGGCTTTAGGGGGAAAATTTAGAAGACTTTAAGGGGAAATATTAAAGATAATAGATTGAAATATCTTTGCCACATTCTTATGAAATTCTATCTATTTTTAAAAAGCCTTGCTTGCAAGACATATCAATGTCTGATCAAATTGAATGAAATTGATCAGACATTGAAATTTGATGTATCAATGAAATTTGACATATTTTTTTTTTATTTTTTTTTTTTTTTTTTATTTTTTTTTTTATTACATTATCTTTTTTTTTTCCCGAAGAATGACGGAAAACTTTTGAAGAAATTTAAAAATAAATGCATTCTTGAATATATAAAAAAAAAAAACCTGAAAGAATTAAATAGAAATTTTGCTGTTTTATTCTTATGGAATTGATTTGTTGCTGAAATTATTATATTATGTTATTATCGCTATTACATTTCCTGTAAAATTTAATAAAAGTGGGATTTTTCGTTTTGAAATAGTCAAAACATTCTGACTTGATTATTTTTTATTTTTTTTTTTTTTTTTGATTTTTTATAATTGATAAAATTTGTTTATTTAGGTTTAATGATTCGTGATAAAAATCACCACCTTTTATTAAAAGATGAAACCACAAATTATAACAAAAGGCACTTGAATCATCAGGTGCCTTTTTGTTATAAAATTATGTTTTAAAAAATTATTTTTTTTTTTTGATTTTTTTTTTAAAGAAAAATGTAATTATTTTTTAAAATTATTTCATATATTTATTTATTTTTTTGCTTTAGAATTAAGAAAGAAATCAAACATTGGCTTTTGTTATTAATTCAAAAAACTGTGATAGCTGAATGCATTAATATCGTTTTTTAAATTATTGTATTTTAAATTAATTATAAGTTAAGTTACTGTATTTTAAAGTTATTGCATTTATAAGTTATTAATTTTTATTAAAATAATAACTTATAATTTTAATAATAATTTAAATAACAATTTTATATTTAAATAAACTTTTACTAAATAATTTGATAGCAGCTCTAAAAGGTTGCAGAATACCTATAAATCCTACTTTATTTAGTCCCTTTCGAATTTGAATATAACTTAAAATTTTCCTTCTAAGATCGTGAAAATTGCTACTCTTACTATAGTACAAATTATACCAATTAAAATAGAAATAAAAGAACAAATTTAGTATTGAAAGATTCTCGATTTGAAAGTTAAGTTATCGCATTTATAAGTTATTCTAAGTTAAGTTAATGCATTTATTTTCTTTTATTAGGTTTGCCATTTGTACGAAAAGATATGTAAATAAACACAATATACAGATTTGGATTGTTCTTGCTTTTTTTGTTCATGTATTGTATTACAAATTTGTGCAGTATAACTAGGTTGTGTTTGTATTTTATGAATGAAATTATTATCATGTAGCATTCAACTATATGGTTGTGAGACGTAAGTTAAAGAAGTAAGACGTCATAGTAAAGGCGTTTTGTTCATAACAAAAGACGTAAGCCTTAAAAATAGATTCCGATTTGGATATACTGTTCGTTCTTTTGATTGAAAAGATTTGTATAGTATGTCTTGGATATTTGTACTGGGATCATGAATTTTTACTAAAGAATGGGGGAAAAGAACTTCTTACAGAACTTCTGGACCAGATGTACGAAATTCTTCTTCTTTTTGCAGGAAAAAAAAAAAAATGGAATTTTTAAAGCTCCTTAAGAGAACATTCTTTGGTCCGGAAAGTTTACATTGCATTATGTTCCATAAAGGTTTTTATTCTAGCTATTTTCACAGCTCCGATGGCAACGACTAGCGGAGTACACTTCAAGACACACAAAAGTAATATGTGTTTCGTTGGGGATAAAGAAGAAATCATTCTTAGAATTATGGAAGTCTGATCCTTTTCTAACTTTTCCCGAAAAATGTAGCCGAGGATGAAAGGTGCTGCTTTTTATAATCTAAAGAAGAAGTCAAGCAGAATGCGCGGCTCTTGCTATTTGGATGTACCATTTCCAGCTTTCTTTTGTGACATAGATATTTTTTTCTAGTAAAAGTTCTATGATCTCTTCCGTTTGCTTTTTTATATATTTTTATGAGTTTAAATATGTTTCCCTTTTCAATGGGCTTATAAAGTTTTTAAAAAATCATGGGATATTTTGGGATGACCATTTTTGTTCATTCAAAATAAATTTAATTTATTTAAATCGAATGATATTAATGATTCTGTTTAAATTATTTATTTTCCCAAAATTAATTATATATATTTTATAATTCAATTACCAATTTTTTTATTAGGTATCACAAGTATTGATGTTACTTTATTATGAAAGCCCGATGGTCAGTTGGCTAGAAATCTGGCATTTTTTGCCACAGGCTTATTATTTTAGATTTTTTCTGAAATATATATTTAATGGCAACGAGATTTAATAAGACGATTTTTATAATAAACTATTCAAAGCAAAATGCCATACTGTTTCTGTATAAAAGAAGTACTGTGAGGCATTTGTTCAAATAACTCAATCATATTGTATTTAATCTGTATACTATGCAACAAATGAAATCTAAATTGAATTTATTGTACCATTAAAAAAGAGTCTTCAGAATTTTGAACATTAATAAAAAAAAATTCTGGAGTAATTTCATTTGCAGCAATTGAAATTATATGCAAATCTAACTACTGGACTTTGGACTTTGTACGTTTTTTTTTTCGCCCGTTAGACTTTGTTTATATTTTGTGAATGAAATTGTTGTCAGGTAGCATTTAACGATACGTGTTTTTTGTCGTCATAGCAAAATTGTCAGTCATTGTAAGTTAAAGTCGTAAGACGTCATAGTGAGGACATTTTGTTTATAACAAAAGACGTAAGCCTTCAAAATAGATTCCGATTAGGATATGCTGTTCGTTCTTTTGATTGAAAAGATTTGTATAGCATGCCTTGGATATTTGTACTGGGATCATAAATTTTTACCAAATAATGGGGAAAAAGAGCTTCTTACAAAATTTCTGGATCAGATGTACGAAATTCTTCTTTTTTTTTTTTTTGCAAGGAAATAAAAAAAAAAAAAAAAAATTTTTTAAAGCTCCTTACGAGAACATTCTTTGGTCCGGAAAGTTTTCATTGCATTATGTTCCATAAAGGTTTTTATTCTAGCTATTTTCACAGCTCCGGTGGCAACGACAGCGGAGTACACTTCAAGACACACAAAAGTAATATGTGTTTCGTTGGAGATAAAGAAATCATTCTTAGAATTATGGAAGTCTGATCCCTTTCTATCTTTTTCCGAAAAATGTAGCCGAGGATGAAAGGTGCTGCTTTTTATAATCTAAAGAAGAAGTCAAGCAGAATGCGCGGCTCTTGCTATTTGGATGTACCATTTCCAGCCTTCTTTTGTGACATAGATATTTTTTTCCAGTAAAAGTTCTCTGATCTCTTCCGTTTGCTTTTTTATGTCTTTCACTGAGTTTAAATATGCTTCCTCTTTTTCAATGGGCCTGAAAGATTTTTAAAAAATTCGTGTGATATTTTGTGATGGCCACCTTTTTCAATTCAAAATATTTAAACATAAATATTTTGGTTAATATATATTCAATAATATAATTAAAATTTATTCTGTTTAAATATTTACAGAACTGTTTAAATGTTTTTTATGCCAAAATTATTCATATATTTATAATTCAGTTATCAATTTTTTATTAGGCGTCACAAGTGTTGATGCTACTTTATTATGGCAGCCTGGTGGCCAATTGGCTGGAGCTCTGGCCTTTTTTTTTCAATTTACCACACGCTTCAATTTCGAATCCTGTTGGTGGTATGGATGTTTGTTAGTGGTTCATGAACGGGGCTTGATAGCCGAGTGGCTAGAACTCGGTACCACAGGTTTCGGATCCGAATCCTGGAGGTTCCGTGGATGTTTGTGGGGGTTCGGAATCCACTTTAAGCCGTAGGTCTCGGTCTCATATGACCGTAAAGCGTCACAGAGGCCAATCAGACTTCTCACCCACATCATTCCCAAACTGTAAAGGGGCAACTCAGCTCTAGGCACCGTGGTGTAGTAGTAGTAGTAGTAGTAGTAGTACTGGTTCGGAATCCTTGTGAAACTGTAGATCCCGGTCTAATTAACCTAAAGTGTGAGAAAAATGACAATAGAGCTACAAACCAAACCAAATTACACACCTTATTAAGTATTAAATCCTTTTTAACTGTTAAATCTACATTATTTGTTATTATTTTAGATTTATTCTGAAATATACATTTAATTTTAACGAGATTTAACAAGATGAACTTTTATAATAAAATTTTCAAAGCAAACTGCAATACTTCTTCTGCATAAAAGAAATTCTATGTGGCATTTGTTCAAATTCTATTTACCTTAAATTAAATTCTATTATATTTTACTAAGCAACAAATGAAGTTTACATTGAATTTATAGTATAATTAAAAAGAATCTTCAGAATTTTGAATATTAATAATAATATTTTATCAAGTGAAATTTCCTTGACAGCAATTGAAATTACATGCAAATCTAATTGCTATCTAAATACGTCACATAAAACTATCTTACATGAATAAATAATTTAACAAAATCCTTTTTGAAAAACCGTTTTTTTTTTTTTTTAAATAGTTTTAATGTCAATTCAGAATTACTTAGGGTATATAACAATTAAGAAATTAAAAAAAAAAAAAAAAAAACATCCAAAAAAAATTTTTAAAATCTTGTACATCTAAGAATATATAAACATTCCACACAAAACATTCTAACAACCATTAATTATTTTTCTAATTAAACTGATATCCTTTTTTTTATGCAAACCTCAAGAAATCAGAGCCCCGATTTCTCCACACCCCATATCCCAATGACTACTGTCCAGAGAAGAAATCCTGTCCACGATGAATGGAAATGGCCGAGCCATTTTAATTTGGGGCGATTCGTGTCAGCAGCTCGCCGTTTGCGTAACGAGCTCGGTCCTCTAATTCGCGGGACGTGAGAGAATGCTTAATCTGCCGCCTCCTATTAGCGGGGCAGTGGTTGGTTTTCGCCACCCCTAACAAGACGCTCCCCCGTCACCCCTCATTAAGGGAGCGCTTTGTCAGCCCTTCCTCCCCCTTCTTGGCCTCTGCCCCGTCCATTAGCAGTGTCGAAAATCGTATATACAAATGATTGCCGTTGTATCAACTGTAGATTTATTGCTTTGCCTTAAATGCATAGACGCTTTTGTGTTGTAAATTTAAATTTCCCTTATTACAGTTCTATACTAGTTAAAGTTTTAAAATGTATATATATTTCAAAATTATACTGTCCTTTGACGTTGTTAAGGCAATTGTGTGACGCTCATTGCTAGTGCTATAGAAGTCATAAGATATTTTTTCTCAGATCCCCGATAGGTCTAGCTTTTAGACCAAATCCATAACCCTCTAAAAAGTCAAAGATATAGAGAGACTTAGAAAAACTCGTCCAATGTAAAATCAAGACAGTTTAAAATATGAGCAGGCAATGCTTGAGCAGTCCTACAGTAAGGATCCACAATGTATTCACATAAAAAGCTATAACCTTGAACTCAAAGTTGATAGATCCTCCTTTGAAGCACATGTTAATCTTTACGCTAGACTTTGGAATCGCAAGTTCCTTTCAAGGACGGATTGATCATTAAATTAGAATTTGGACTTGGCACGTTTCTTTCTCGGCCGTTAGACTGTGGAACCGATAATGGGAGAGGGAGAAAGAGAAAAGGAAAGTGTAGAGTCGAGAGAAGGGTTCCAGCAGTATGGAGGGTACAAAGACCCTTTAAAAGAACTGGCTTTTTAAGAAGATTTTATAAATATTTGTTATATTATTGTGTTTTGTGAGTTATGTGTTGCAGTTGTGCAATATTATCTTATTATTTTGTCTTAGCAAATTTTTGTGCAGAGCTGTCTTAGCAAATATTATTCTGTATCTATTGAATTTCAATTATAGAATCCTTATAAACTTATGGAATGCTTTCATGACGTTATAATGTTTGTTTGGTTTTTTTTTTTTTTGTATTAATCTTAATCTTTTTGTTATAAATTTATATTTTTTTTGTTTTGAAATTATCTAACATCAACTAATAACAATTATTGTGATTAGTTTTCTAACCTTAAATTGTTTGATAATAACGTATATTGCGAATAATATTATTATATTTTGTATTGCAATATTGTAAATTTTTTATAATATTGCTGCATTGTATTTCATAATATTGGATATATTTCTTTTTTAAGTTTGTTATGTTTAGATAATTATCTACAATCTAAGCATTTGTTCTAATAGGTATTGTTTGATGATTAAAGATGTTGATCTATATTACAAGTATTTATATAATATTGATCTATATATATATTATACAGTATAGATCTATATTATGTATACATTATTGATCTATATTAATTTTTGATAATATTGTTTTATTTTATTTGATAACATTGGATATTTTTCTTTTGATATTTATCTACAATCTAAGCATTTGATCTAATATGCATTGTTTACCACTTAATTTTTGTAACTTCATGTTGTACAAAGATATTGATCTATATTACAAATTGTTATTGTTGTCAATTCATTGTTTTAATTTTATTTTGTTACGTGAAATTTCTATATCAATGGTACTACAACAAAACTGTTAACTATATATTTTGTTTCAACTGCAATAAAATCTTTTAATGCATTAAAAATAAAATAATTTAATGAATTAACTTCTCAGGATTATGACTTGGGGCGAGAGATATCAACAAAATAAAACGCAATCTTTTAGTAAAGCCCAATAGCTCGTACTGAACTCTAAGCAACATAGATTAAAAATATCTGAAATCAAAGTCAGTAAAGTATCAATAAAGATATCTGAAATCAAAATACCCTATATTTAATATTTTATTAATAATTTTTACATTGTTCTGATTTGATTCAAACATATTCAACAGAAGAAGTATTATTGAATAAAAATAAAAATTCCCAAGAAAATTGTTATTAGCAAATTAAAAATTAAAATTTATTATTATTTTCTCTTTTGTCAGCTTATTGATTGCATCGTTTATGTCAGCTTACTATTTCGAAGGATATTTAATCAAACTAAAAGATAAAAGTCAGTTCAATCCATAAATTAAGGCACATAATAAAATCGACAATGGTAAGAAAAACAACAATTTATTAAATTTAAATATTGAACAAAGCTATTGACCTAAAGGGTCAAGCCCACTATAAATGCCACTCGCTATGTGTGCGCCTGAGTCCTCCTTCAATGAAGGTTTATAATTTTACTTGAAAAGTTTGATGCTTAGAGTTTTTGTTTGTTTTTCTGCCTTTAATATTATTCTTTTCTCAACTCAAAACAGATACAAGATCAAACTCAAGATACACCATCAAATTTGTTTCAGGAACAAGCAGTAAATAATGCTTAATTCTTAATAATGTATCATGCTTAATTAATAATAATATTGTTTAATTTTTAAACTTAGAAAAATTTATTTCTTTTAACTGTATTCTTTCTATGAACACAAAATTCTTTATTTTGTCTCTTTTAAAACTAATAGGCTAGTATAAAATAAATTGTTTGATTTGCACTAAGTTTATTGTAATAAATTTTAATTTTATTTGTAGATGATAGTCTTAAATGAAATAACTGCATTGATTGAAGAACGAAGATAAAAGGTATGTAATATTCTAAAGATATTATACAAATAATGTTACGCAAATTATGATTTATGTTTACAAAATGGAATGTATTTCGTTAAGTGAACTTTTTACATTCTTTTTTAATATATATTCCAAAAATAAATAATTTTGTTTAGTAAAACGAACTTCAGCATCATGTCAAAAACTTAATAATCTACAGTTATAAATGTAAAATATTTCTGCAATTATTTTCAGTCAAACTTAACTTCATATAATTAATTCCCTCATCAAATATTTAATATTCACATCAGATACTAAAAATACATTTGACTGTAAATGTTCAGACAAAATCTAAGATTTATTTGGAATGAGCTAAAATAAAATTTCAATGAGCATTTAATTTTGATGTAAGTGGCATGGACCACACCTTTCATGCATAATATTTTTCGATTCGACAATTAACATCATCATTTTATCACTCCAGCTACAGAATCTTAAAATGTTGCTAAGTCCATCACGCTAACGTGGGGTTAACGCTAAGTAGAGACAGGCTTCTGCTTAATTTCGGCATCCGTCTGATTGGCCCAGACTCCCCGAACGAAATTTGCATACAATGAGAGAATCCGTAAAAGGACACCCTCTGTTCTGAAGATCATTAAGCCTTGGTTGAATACTTAAACAGGACTTCTCTAACGACTTTAGATTGCCACCCTCTTTAGATATCGAATCTCCTGAATTGAGAACTATTGTAGTCTGATAAAAAGGATCTTTAACAGTGCATCAAACTATGCAAAGCCTTGGATATAGTCTGGAGAACTCCTGCATTGTAATCCTATGTACAATGTATATTTTTCTTAGATTGAATAGGTGAAGAATTTTAGAAGGGAATGTATGAATATCTTTTAGAACAATACAACCAATGTAAATTATTTCCAGAATTTTGAAAATGGTGTCAAATATTATTAAAAACGTGAAATATAGTCTGTTTAAAAAGTTAAAAAGAAACTGCAACAAAAATAAGTAATCGATATCTCTTCGAATCTGGAGAACTATTGTAGTACACTTCTACATACAATGTTTCTTAGATTAAATAGGTGAAGAATTTTAGAAAGGAATGTATGAATATCTTTTAGAACAATACATTCAATGTAAATTATTTCCAGAATTTTTGAAAATGGTGTCAAATATTGTAAAATAAGCGAAAAGTAGTTTGCTTATAAATCTACAACAAAAATAAGTAATCGATATTTCTTCGGATCTAGAGAACTACTGTATTGTAATCCTATATACAATGTTTCTTAGACTGAATGGATGAAAAACTATAGAAATGAATGTATGAATATCTTTTAGAGAAATACATTCATTGTAAATTTTTCCATATTTTTTAAATAGGAAACGGTGTCAAATATTATAAAATAATTGAACTAGGTGTGTTCAAAAACTAAAAAAAAACTGCAACAAAAAATAAGTAATCGATATTTTTTTCGATTTGAAGAACTACTGCATTGTAATTTTACATACAATATTTCTTAGACTGAATGGATGAAAACTTTAGAAATGAATATCTTTTAGAACAATGCATTCAATGTAAATTATTTTCAGATTTTTGAAAAATTCAAATATTATAAAATAAGAGAAACATAGCCTGTTTAAAAATCAACCCAATTGAGGAAATAAACCAGATCACTCCGGATGCTGCATTAGAAATAAAACTATTTTTCGTCAAATCAAAATCCTAAGCCTAAAATTAAAAATATATATCTAAATGTAACATAAAATTAAAATCTAACATCACATTGTCAAAGGCAAAATAGTGAGTTATAGCATTAAGTAGCACATTTTAATCCATTCTTTTCATTGTAATACAATTATATTTTCAGATTTTCTGCTCTATTATTATCGATTTACATCAATCTATTTCTATTTTCTATTATATAATTGTTTTTTTCTATTATCCTATATCGAGGACCTTATGTTAAGTGAAAGTATAGAATTGATGTTTTTAAAGTGTAATTTTAGTAGTAACTGGCTCTTATATTTGATTGTCACACTGGTGAAAGCTGTAAAATTCTAACAGGCAGTTTGACTGTTATACGAGATGCTACCATACATTATCATCCCCATTCTGGAGTCATCTCATTTTTGAATCATGGACTGCAATGCACTCCTTCAACATATTCTAACATGCGGGTTTGAATCTCACATTATCATTCAGATTATTTATTTTTAGGTTTTTAAATTTTTTTCTCTATATCATTTATTTTCCCATCATTTCTAGGAAACAGGTATTCTTTTTCTTTTCCGTTGAAACACATTCCCTGAAGATTCTTAATAGAGATCACTTAAGATATACATTCAAAACCGACCCCAAAACGATTAAATATAAATCCACCATACACCAAATAATATCCTTTTGATCTTTGAAATAAAAGGTATATAAATAAGAATCTATTCTTTAAAAATGAATAGCTTTTTTAAAAATATGAAGATCTTTCATTTAAAACATTTACCATTAAAATATATTCCAATTTTTAAACACTGCATGAGGTTCGAAAAAGAAGTTATTTTACTTTGAAATAATCACAAAGTCAATTTTTGTTATCAAATGAACTGAATATCCTCGAGAAATCAAAACAAATTTTAATCTGGTGGAGCACTGTTTTTGAATCCCTGTCGGAGTAATAAAATCCAATCAATTTATATTCAAAAACCACCCCTTAATGTTTAAATAGAAATCAAACATACACCAAATAATTCCTTTTAATCTTCTAAATGTAGGATATATAAATAAGTATCCATCGTTTTAAAAATGAATAGTTTTTACAGAAAGATAATAATCTCCCATTTAAACAAAATCTTTTTTCTCTTCCATTAACATCAGACTATACAAACGTTCCCCAATTTTTAAACAATAAATGAGGTCAACAAAAGAAGTTCTTTTATTTTACTAAGTCCTTTTAATCATCAAGCCAATTTTTGTTACCAAATGAACTAAATAGCCTCAAGAAATCAAAACAAATTGTAATCTAGTGGCGAGTGTTTTTTGAATTCATTCGGGTAATAAAATCCAATCTAGTGCTTCTAAATTTCCATTTTAATGAAACATTGGTGTGATACTGTCAGAATCGAAAACAAACTTATCGTATTGTTTCTAAATCCAACATTTCTCTAGCAATGATCGGTTCAAGTCACTTATTTATTTATTTTTTTCCAATGAAGCTGGCAAACAGACATGGACGTCTTGGATGCCTTAAGACGCTGCACAGACGTTACTCACTTTGCATTACCCAGGGGACGCGTGTAACTTGAAGATAAGACACGGACGCGGAGTAACAATGCCCCCGCAACGCTCTACGATCATGTAAGACCGGGACCTACGGTTTAAAGGGGGATTCGAACCACATCCATGGCACCGCCGGGACTCGAACTCCGAAACCTGTGGTACCTAGCGCCAGAGAGCTAGCCATTCGGCCATTCAGGCCCCTAGTTACTTATTTATTGATTATAATGTTTCACTTTGATGCCTGGCACTGTTGTAGTAACTTATAACAAACCAAATTTTTTATTACATCTCAGAAATAGCATGACATTAGTCCCATGCCTTCACAGTAATAGTTGGCATGAATTCATGATTCAGGACATTTAACATTATGATTTAATGATGATGATTTTTAACGTCAGATTCTTTTTTGATCCCCAGTAATAATTTGCTGCAAAAAAGATTTTGTTTTGAGCCTTTTAAAGAAGAACTTACATAAATAATTTGTACTAAACACTTTAAATATCTTGCTCTGTCCCGCTCTCTTAATTCATGTGTGATACAATTTTCACCCTTTGAATTCTTTGCATTGCATCTAGATTACAAAAGACTTTTTTTTTTATTTATTTTTTTGGCATATGTTTTCATAGAATAGGTTTTCATACATAATTTGTACAAAACTGTTTTGGGTAAACCTTCGCAATCTTTATTCATTTGTCTGAACTACTGTCTGTAAGTGCTTTTATGTGAAAATTATTCGTTATCATACTCAAACGATTACTTCCAGTAGAAAAATGTTGTGAATATTATCGTATATGCTTTTTCTGACAAAGTTGGAACTTTTATGATACGATGAAAAAAATAATAGTCTTACTTCAATGACACGTCTAACACAAGCTATTAAATGTACCAAAGATTTTCTTATGCACGTGTTTTTATTCTCAATTGAATGCAACCTGTGTTATTTATTAACAAAGTTTTTGTTATCTAATAGCTAACGAAAAATCTTATTTGTATGTTCAATAATTTATTACATTTGTGCACCAAAATGTCTCATTAATATAACACTAAAAATTTGAATCAAATCGTATGCTTGAAAATAATTTTTAAAAATATAAATCAAACTGCATCATGGGGCCCTAATGGCCGAGTAACTAGAGCTCTGGCGCTCAATGACACAGGGTTCGAGTTCCTGGAGGGGGCCATGGATACTTTTAGTGGTTAGAAATCCACCTTAGGCAGTAGGTCCCAGTCTAATAGGACTGTAGGGGAGCAGTGCTGACAACTTTGCCCCGTTAAAAAGAAAACATCTCCTGTTTCGGAACCTTCAGTAGGCCCCCAACACCCTTGGCTCACCATGGGGCTGTTGGGCCAATGATGAAGATTTTGTCTCTCTATGGTTATTTTATGCACATGTTGGGCTAATTAAACTGGGACCTGCAGTTTAGTGTCGATTCCGAACCACTAACAAACATCCATGCCAGCCAGGATTCGAACCTGAAGCTTATGGTACCAACCGCTAGAGCTAATGAGGAAGAAGAAATTGCATCATGGACATAATTATTAAATTTTACACCACATAGGTAGGATTACTAATAAAAATATATTTTATCTCTCAACGGACTTAAAAGTAAAACTACCTACAATTGTACCGTATTTAAGATACAATATACACCAGGTTGCAAAAAAAAAAAAAAAAAAATGCAGAACACATTTAGTAGCAATTTTTTATTTCCTTTTATGTTTTGCTTTCTTTTATCACAATTATATTTAGGCGAGCATTTTTACTGATGATGGTTTTCAGGGAAATTTAACTCTATGTCTATTCTATGTCATGGGGCAGTTGGGGCAATGAAGAAGATTTTGTCGCTCTATGTTAATTTTATGCACATGTTGGGCTAATTAAACTGGGACCTGCAGTTTAACGTCGATTCTGAACCACTAACAAACATATCCATTCCAGCTAGGATGCGAACGTGAAACTTGTGGTACCAACGGCCAGAGCTAATCAAGAATAAGAAATTAAATTTTACACCACATTGGTAGGATTACTAATAAAAGTATATTCTATTAATGGAATTAAAAGTATTACTAAAATTGTATTATATTTACACATCATATACGAAGTTGCCAAAAAGAAACAAAATTCTGCTCACACTTAGCAATATTTTTTAATATTTCCTTTTTATCATATTATTATTAAGGCCAGTCTTTTTTTCTGATGATGGTTCTCGTGGAACTTTAATTCTATGTCACTCACCATTTCAGAAAATGTGTTCGTCTAGGAAAATTACGCTCCATTTTTTTCCTTGCCAAAGCACGTTCCACACCGAGATCGACTCCCGGGAGACGCATCCAACTTTGTATTCACAGAACGATTCCAAATGTTCGAAAGGGGGTCAACCCTGTTCCAAATTAACTCCCCCTGTTCCCGGAATAATAATTCTCTCCAGAGAATCAGAATTTTATTTTTAGAACAGACACCTCTCCTCTCTGTCCTGCTCCGCAGAGGCAACTGCTTAATTGATTAGACGAAGTTCGTTCCAGCATTGATTGTTCAATTATCCGTAATAATGGATTGATATTCAATGCATGGGGTGTCGGAGAATGGACGACGTCTCTTCGGGATTATTTCGAACTGGAAAATCGTTTGCCATGTACCTGAATAAAGAGTTGGGTTTCTAAGTAAGAGGAGGGTCGAATTTGTTTCCGATGATTCTTTAAAATGATTAACTGGAAATGAATTTAAAGCTTCAAGCAACCATAACAATCGGGGGTTGTATTAAAATTTATGTACAAATGCAGTCACTGACTGAAATCATAAAATACTGTTGAAAATATCAAAGAAAGGGCCTGAATGATCAAGTGTCTAACGCTCTGTCTCTCTGTGCTGCAGGTTTCAGATTCGAATCTCGATGGTCCATGGATGTTTGTAGTGGTTCAGAATACACTCTAAGAAGTATATATATATGCCGCCGGTCTCATATGGCTGTAAGAGCGTCCCGGAACCAAGTCAGACTTCTACCTATGGGTGCTCAATCACAACAGAAGCTGCCCTCATTCCTCCATCTATGAGTAGATTACTAATAGGATGTCCGTCCCGAACTGCAGGACACTGAGGATTAGACATATATACACACACGAAAAATAAATATCAAGAAAATGTTGTTTCTAAATATCGCGCTCTCTGACTTAGAACACTAAAATGTGATAGATTCAGCATTGTTCAGGGTCCCAGTCCTCGAAGCAATTAAAAAGAAAATTGCTGTAAAAAACATAACGCCTTACCCTCAAGGCCATTCCAGCCTACATGTACATACTACATTCTACATGAGCTGCTTCTAGTTGCGAATTGCCATTTCTCTAGATGCCAACGCTTACTCTAGTGCGCCAAAGCTGCTTCCATTGAACCAGGTTTATGGGTGGCAAATTTACCGCCTGGAAAATAACATTGAAAGTTATAATTAAAATAGTACATTCAATTTTACCGTTTAGAAAGTCCAGATACTGCTGAAGTATTGCTAGTAATAGTTTATTGACAGAACATCCATGGTAATTTATTGTTACAACATTCATGGTCTAAGAAGACATTTAAATCGTAAGAAAGATGGGCCCAATCAAAATTTTATTTCTATTTTCAATAACGTATTTCATGAAAGGTAAAGTTCATAAAACTTGAAGGGTTGAATTTGAAGAGATTGTGAGGAGAGTACGAATTTTACACGTGCTCTCTCTATTTCAAATCGCGATAGCTCTAGAAGCCAATGCTTACTCTAATGTGTCAAAGCTGTTCCCATTGAACTAGGTTCATGGGTCGAAAATATACCAACTTAAAAGTTGTACTTAAAATCGTAGATTAGGTTTTACCATATATAATGTCCAAAAATGCTGAAGTAGTAGTTTATGAACATAACGTAATAGTTTATTGACAGAACATCAATGATAATTTATTGACACAACCTCGAGGCTCGAAGAAGATATTTAAATCTCAAGAAAGATGGGCCCAATCAAAATATTATTTCTATTTTCAGTAATTCATGAAAGATGAAGGCGGCATCAATGTTCAAGAGGTGAATTTGAAGAGGTTGTGAGGAGAGTATGAATTTTACATGTGCTGTCTCTATTTGCAAATCACGATGGCTCTAGAGGCCAATGCTTACTCTAGTGTGCCAATTTTACTTACCAATTGTGTACCAATCTAGTGTACCAATTTTAATGTTTACTCTAGTGTGTCAAAATTTTATTTTTTTCAGTAACGCAATCAATTTCTTGAAAGGGAAGTCCATCAAAGTTGAAGAATTGAATTTGAAGAGGTTGTGAGAAGAGTACGAATTTTACATGTGCAGTCTTTAGTTGCAAATCGCAATGGCTCTAAATACCTACGCTTTCTCTAGTGGTACTTAAAATTTCAGTACTTAAAAAGTAGCACTTAAAATCTCAGATTATATTTTACCATTTAAAATGTCCAAATATTGCTGAAGTAGTAGTTTATGAGCAGAACCTAGTAATAGTTTATTGACAGAACATCAATGATAATTTATTGACACAACATCGATGCTCTAAGAAGACATTTAAATCTCGAGAAAGATGGGCCCAATCAAAATTTTATTTCTATTTTCAGTAACGCAATCAATTTCATGAAAGGTGAAGTCCATCAAAGTAATGGGAAACCCATCCCCTTCACTCCACCCCCTGCTTACAGAGGAAGAGGAGGGAAGAAGACGTCCAACGGATGCAAATAAATCACGTGACTATCGCAATTACCTCGTCATAAATGAATCCAACGAACGATGTAGAAAAAAAAAAAAAAAAAAGGAAGATGCCAGTAGAAGAAGACTCTCTGATGCATCGGCACTTTTTTCTACGGCGACACATACTCGATATCGGATATGTTGTAGGATGTTTTTCAATTTTCGTCTCCGTGTTCGATCGTCGCTCGTTAATGCTCGGAACTTTCGATGGCTCTGCAATCCATAATCATCGGCCGGCAGACGCGCTCGCCAAAAAAAAAGGGTTCATCGATTCGTCATCGATTAAGGCTGATGATTTATTAAAAATGTTATTTTTCCTGCCGGGCCTGACGGAAGAAGCTGTCTCGCGTCGATTATTTTAACGATTATTCGGTTAGAGGAAGTACGAAAGGGGATGTTGGATTTTATGCGGAGTAATCTTTTTTAGTGTATGCCGTTCGATCGATAGTAATAGTTGAAATAGTAAATGCAATCGAGTTAGACACTCAACAAAATAGCTCTCAGAGATTCATTGTATCTAAAAGTAATTAGTTTACTTATTGGCATGTAAAAGGTGTTCCTTTTTTAAATATAAAAACTTGTATTCTTAGTAATTAAGCCTTTCAAATTAATTCTTTACTTCAGTAATTGTATATAAAAATTTTTACATTCTTTTTTTTTTTTTAATAGAGCAGTATTCATATTCGTAAATGTGAATTATCAAATATTTAGTGACCATTTTATAATGGGGGAACATTTTCAAAGGGTGGTTAAAGCAAGTACAAAAGGGATGTAGAATTTTATACGGAATAATCTTTTTTAGTGTATGCCGTTCGGTCGATAGTAATAGTTGAAATAGTAAATGCAATCGAGTTAGACACTTAATAAAATAGCACTCAAAAGAATCATTGTATCTAAAAGTAATTAGTTTACTTCTTGGCATGTAAAGGTGTTCCTTTTTTAAAAAACAATTATTTTTAAAAAACTTATATTCCTAGTAATTAAGAATTTCCAATTTACTTTATTTCAGCAATAGTGTATTTCAATTTTGAAACTTTTCTTTTTTTTGTAATAAAGTGGTATTCATATTTCTAAGTGTCATCCAGCGGTTTTGCTAAGCTTCAGTGAACATTTTGTAATGGGAAAACATCTTCAGAGAGTCAACATTGGTCCTTGGTGCCATTGCAAATTGGAGCAAATACTACCAACAAAGGATTTGAACCCTCTATTCATCTCTTCAAATACAACGAAGGAACATTTTGGTCTACAGAATTCAAGCATTTATATATAAAAATACGTCAGTTATGTTCCCTGGTTTTTATCAATTATTGAAATGCGCATCCATTACTTTGGAGAGTTAACCTCCTTATCCTGACCTGCATATGCTGTAAATTTAAGTCAAATTGTTGATGGTTTCGTGGAAGCGAATGGATCTTTGGAACAAAAGTTTAGAAATTAGACATTCATACCTTTTTTGCCCCATTCTCAAATTCAAAGAAGGACTTTTCAAATCTACAGATTACAAGGCCCATAACAGGCACAGATACCACGACAATTGTAAGATTTTGAAGATGTTTCCCATTTTAGAAATTCCATATGCCATCCATCAGGCTTTTCCAACTCCTACAATATACATTTGCAAAAATATGTTATTCAAACTGAATTGGTTCTTATGGTGGCAATGGTGGTGGTTCTTATGATCCACAGGTACTTGATAATCCCTGCAAGTGGGAAAACATTCCACGTTTCTTCCTATCCCATAGGGGAATGCATCAGATTGGAATTAGTTGAGGCAAGACCTCATTTGGAATGGGTATAAACTGGAAATTATATTCTAAATAGATTTTTATAAATTTATATGGGAGTTGTGTGTGTTGTTGTGTTAAATAAAATAATGAAAATAATCGTAGGCAAATTGGAGTCATATTTGGAAGTCAATACATACACCTGAACAGTAATAGTTCATCACACCTATATAGGAAGTGCTGTTTGATATGAAATATTTGAAGCTTTGGTTAAACTATATTAGGTAATCGCTGGAATAAGTAATATATATATCAAGATTTTGGATAGTAATTCAACAGTGGTTTTTCCAGTCAGAGTGTTATCGGGGATAGTTGTTCAAAAAAAGAGGTTCATTTTCTATTTTAAATTTGAATGCATAGGCTGCCTACTGGTTTGTTTTCTTTTGGAAGGAAAATACATTGCATGTAAAATGTTTAATTTTCAAGGGTTTTCGGGATGTGGTATATGTTTTGTAACGAATCAAAGAGTGTTCTACTTTCCGAAAGACGACTGAAAGCTCGCATGCTAGGGGTTAGTTTTTCGAATTTAAATGAAATGCCAAGGCGAATTCCAACCAATGTTGGAATTAGCCTTGGCACACGGTTTTAACTAAAATTATTAATAATTAAAGACAATTATTTTCTGAGTAAGAAGAATTGATTTAAAAAGTTGTTATTTCCACTTAGTTGCGTTTGTTTCTAAACGAATTTATTACATAAAAAAACAAATTCATTACATCTGAAATAAATGCATTACATAAATAAAAAAAAAAATAAAATGAAATAAAAACTAAGACCTAAATGAACTAAATAAATGAAAATTAAAACTACGAAAGGAAAATAAAAACTAAATTTATTGCATCAAAATAAATGTATTACATAAAAACTAAATGTATTACATCAAAATAAACCACATCGACATATAAACGTCTTTTAACAGTTAACCTCAAAAATTTTCGTCAATTCCCCAGTTTCTTTTTTAATAAGAAAGTACTTTATTACTATAAATTACATTTACTGTTGAGCAGCATTAAAATTTGTTAGCTAATAAAATTTGTTAAACTGTTTTTTATTTAATGATCTAAGTGTATTTATTTCTTTGCAGTAATTGTCCTCGTGCAAAAACGCCACATTTACGCTCATGGAACTTTATCACATTGACTAGAAATTCCACGTTGGTAATGTTTGCTTCTTCGTAACTATAGATTCATTATCAAAAGACAGCATTTTCAGATAAACTTTGCGCAATAAATTATGCATGCTCAGTGAATGGTGCACGCCTGGAAAAAAAGACTGATGGTTTTCACAAGGGAATGACAGGAAAATGATTGCGGTTACGGTTAAACAAAAATATAAACGTTAAGGTTAAAGAGCAATTCTTGCTGAATTTTTATAAAAAATAAGGCATCAAATTGAATATACTTAAAAACTATATTAACAAATAAATAATTTTTTTGTAATAAATTGCATACGTTATTAACTATTATAATTAAATATAATTTATTATTAATTTATTACTAATTATTATTATTATTAATTTATTGTTAATTATTATTATTATTATTAATTTATTGCTAATTATTAACTATTAATTAGTGTTTTTATTAATTTATGGTTTGTCCCTTAAATTTGCAGCAAAAAAAAAATTTCTTAATTATGATCGTTTTCTTGTTATGGCTTTTATTTTTTTTTTACAAAAAATATATAAACTCTAAGAAATATAAACTAAATTATAAATACAATAAAAAAAAAATATTACTAAACTTGAAACTATATTTCTTACTAAATTACAATATTTGAGCTTATTATTTTTTAAAAATTTAATTGCAAAAAAAAAAAAAATTGTTCTTTCTCTTGAGTTAGCTATCAGCCTGGGTTCTTTATTACAAAAGAAACGAATATTACAGCAATTATATATACATATATTATTTAGAAATATTTGTTACTTAAAATATTTATTAATTATAAATAAATTTATTTATTTTTATAATTTTCAAGTTTATTAATTATATTAATGTTTTTATTTTATCACTTTAAAAGAAAGCTTTTAACTTGAACCGTTTTCTTGTACGCCTTTTTGGAGATTTTTAGGAGACTCTATTTTGTTTAATTTTGTGTATGTTGTTAATTTTTAAGGAAAAAAATAATAAATAACTAAATAAAATAAATAAATGAAAAATACAAACAAAATAAACAAATATTTAAATTTATAGAATTCATTTGAACAGTATAATATGATTAAAGTTGGGATTTTCGTTCTCAACAAGCTTCATTAATTAATGAAACTTGTTTAGAAAATAAAATCTCTGTAATTTATTTTTTGCTCAATCTTTAGTTAATTTCACTATATAAATATAGTTCACTTACCAATAATCAACTAATTTAAGAGTTGTGTCTTACACGTAAAATTTCTATAAATCATATTATTGTATTACAATTAATGATTAGTATTCGGTCAGAATTAATTCAATCTTTAATTTAAAATAAAATATTCAGAAATTAACTTACATTGATAAATAACTTTAAATCAAAAAAATATTTGTTAATTTTTAATATTTAAATTGCTCCTTTTGATTTTCTAAATTAATTTTTGTCTGTAGTTATAGGTGACAGAAGTCAGGGTTATTACAGTAATTATTAAGCAATAATATAAGAGCAATTATTTGTTGATAATGCGAGTGTTTACAAAACAACATAGAATTATAATCGATAACCACATAGATCATAGAATTAAACTACAATGTTACAAACAAATACTAAGATGGCTAATCATACGTATATTCTATTTAATATCACAAATCAATCAAAAAAAAAAAAAAATTGTTACACAAACACCAACCACGCTTAATATTAAAATAGTAATATTTGGTAGATTACTTGTTAGAGATTATAACAAAATGTATCATGGTTGGTTGTATGGTTGTGAATTTTCTTCAATCAAACGCAGAGCAGCCATATCTGAAAGCTGTTTCATAAGGCTCACTCTCTACCCTGTGATGACAGAAACAATTCGGATACATGGATATAGTATTACTCGATTTGCATTGGCAATTTATTTACATGTTGACAGTCGTTTCATGGTTCGTGTTCCATAAAATGGTACACAAATGTTTAATAGTCTCATCTAAAAGGTTTTTTTTGAAGTATTACTTACAACCACATTTCATTAGAGAAAACGTTGAACCCTGAAAATTGTGTTACCCGATAAAATCGAATAATGATAGTTATTATACGGTTGGAATTTTCTGACTTTTCTCCTATATGACAAACAAACATTCATGAAAACTTTGCTTACATACTCAATTTTATTTAGCTGCCTGAAAACAATTTGGTTAACGCTCTGGCCTTTGGTACCACATTCTTCAAGCTCGAATCTTGCTGGTGACATGGACGTTTGTGAGTGGTTTGGAATCCACTTTCCAGTCTAATTAGAATAAAGTGTGCAAAAAACGACCGTAGAGTGACAAATCAAAACAAATCGACTTTATTCAAGGAAAACATTTTGACACATGAAAAGGGTGTTACTCAAATGAATAACGCATTTCCAATCATTGTATGGTTGCAATTTTCCAATATGACATGCAAATGAGAACAGTAGTTTCCCCAGAAAAGGTTATCCTTAATGGGCAACGGCTATTATTTCTGTCCCATTTCGTTTACGATACTGATGGTCCTTGTATGATTAAAGTTTTCCAAGTTTTATCTAATATGACACACAAATGTAAAACAATCTTTTCTGAAAGAAAATATTACAGCCACATTGCTGCCCACGAAAATAGTGTTGCGCGATATAAAAAGGTAAGTTTAGTAGATTAATGAGAAGACGTTAAGAAATTCAAAAATACAATTACACCGATAAATAAAAGCTGTTTACATTATGCCAGCAGACCATTTCGCATAATATATTCTACATTTATGCATTTTTTAAGACATATATTTCTTAAAATAACATCCATTTATTCATACAATAAATATCTCTCGGTCCTTAAGCTGCCGTCAAAATTCGAGATACGTGGAAAACTATTTTTAAAGTTATTTATTGAATAAAAGGAAACTCGAAAAGAACTGCAAGAACTGAACTAAACTGAAATAAAATGATAAACGAAACGAAAGTCGCGTTTCTTACGTATGTAAATTAAATTTCTTAGTGAATTCTTATTCTTAAATGTCATAAGTTATATCTCCAAAAAAGAAACAGTAAAACTAGAGGATTAAATTTTTTTTGTTTAAAGGGGGTATAAAGTGATTATTTAAAGAAGAAAAGTGTGTTTTCCTTTTTTTTTTTTTTGTTAAATCTAAACCCACCTGAGACTATACTTTAGCATGGTGAGTATCTTTATGCTTTTATTTTTTATTTGCATTTAATGATTGGTGAATTAACATTTAACAGAAAATAAGTAATGCAAAGTGAAAAATATGGAACTTTTGAATATTTAAAAAAGTTGAAAATATGCAAATTTTTATGTACAGTCATATGGCTTATAGTGGATCCCGAACCACTACAAACATCGGTGGCACAGCTGTGATTCGAACCCGAAATCTGGGACACCGAGTGACAGAGCACTTGCCACTTAGCCATCAGGCCCCTGAAAGCAATAACTACTACCAATACACCTCACCACATCACTAGAGTTGCCTAGAGCTGAGTTGCCCCTTTTACATTTTTGGGATGATGTGGGTGAGCAGAAGTCTGATTGGGCTCTGAGACACTCTACGTGCATGCCGGGACCGGGACCTAAGGCTTAAAGTAGATTCTGAACCACTACAAACATCCATGGTACCACCTGGATTCAAAACCGAAACCTGCGGTACAGAGGACCAGAGCGCTAGTCAGTCTGCCATCAGGCCCCTTGTAAGCAATAACTGCATTGGAGCCAAAAATCAGATTCATACCTAAAGAACTGATTGCCTTATCGTTCTGGGCTTTGGTACCCAGATTCAATTTCGAATTCTGGTGTATGGATGAAGTGACATGGATGTTTTTTAGGGTTCGGAATCCAAGATAAACTGTAGGTTCGGGTCTAATTAGAATAAAGTGAGCAAAAAACTAGCGGCAAACCAAAACAAATCGACTTTATTTAAGGCAAAAATTTTGACACACGAAAAAGGTGTTACTTAAATGAATTTCTCATTTCCAATCATTGTATGGTTGCAATTTTCCAATATTACATGCAAATGAGAACAGTTGCCCCAGAAAAGATATCCTTAAGGGGCAATGGGCTATTATTTCTGTCACATTTCTTTAACGATACTGATAGCCCTTGTATGTTTAAAGTTTCCATACTTTTACCCAATATGACACACAAATGTAAAACAATCATCTCTGAAAGAAATTACATACGTAACATTGCTGCCCAACAAAATAGTGTTGCACATTATAAAAAGGAAGGTTTTTAGTAGATTAATGGGACAACGTTAAGCAATTTTATAAATACAATTACACCGATAAATAAAAGCTATTTACATTATGCAACCAGACCATTTCGCATAACATATTCTACATTTATGCATTTTTTAAGACACATATTTCTTAAAATAACATCCATTTATTCATACAATAAATATCTCTCAGTGCTTAAGCTGCTGTCAAAATTCAAGATACGTGGAAAACTATTTTTAAAAGTTATTTATTGAATAAAAGAAAAAAAGAACTGCAAAGAGCGAACTGAAATGAAAATGATAAACGAAACGAAAGTCGCCTTTCTTACGTATGTAAATTTAATTTCTGCGTGAATTCTTATTCTTAAACGTCATAAGTTATATCTCGAAGAAAAAGAAATAGTAAAACTAGAGGATTAAATTTTTTTATGGAAAGGGGACAGAAAAGTGATTATTTAAAGAAGAAAAGTGTGTTTTCCTTTTTTTGTTAAATCTAAACCCACCTGAGACTATATTTAGCATGATGAGTATTTATTTTTTATTTACATTTGTTGATTGATAAATTAATATTTAGCAGAAAATAAGTTATGCAAAGTTCAAAATATGGCTTTTGAATATTAACAAGCAATATAAAACTTTTTTAAGTCAACTGAAAAATTTTAAGTTACCTTTTATTAAATAATTACAAAGTTCCCCTCCTTAGACTAAAACCCAAAATGAAAAAAAGAATCAGAAAAGAACTTTTTTCAGAACACGCTATTTATTCCCAAATTTATATACTGCCAAATTTGAGAAATTTTTTCTCCCATATAAAAATAAAATTAATTAATTTAAATTAATTACTGAATTAATATTTGAAAAACTGTATTAATATCAAGCTGTCAAAAAAAATGTATTTGAATTTGAGTGGATGAATAAAAAAATATTTTATTAACGATCGAAAATTTGAACCACTAACAAGGTTTGAAAATATCAAACTTTTATGGAAAAGGGGTCCACCAAACTTTTATGTATTCGAACCTGAAATCAGATATCTGCCGAGAACCAGAACGCTAGCTACTCGGCTATCAGGCGCTTTGAAAGCAATAACTGCATTGCAGCCAAAAAGCAGATTCATACCTAAAGTACTCCTTCTGATTGCCTTAGCGCTCTGATGGCCAATTAACTAGTGCTCTAGCCTTTGGTACCACAGGCTTCAGGTTCGAATCCTGACGATGGCAGAAATGTTGGCTATGGGTTCTGAATCCACGTTAAATCTGTAGATCTCGGTCTAATTAACCTAAAGTGGGCAAAAAGGGATAGTAGAGAGACAAACCAAATTAATCCTGGTTGCCTGGGTTGATAGGCCACAATATGAAGGAATGGCTTGTTTCTAGTTATTAAAAATATAGTTTAGCTTAAATTTTACATCGAAAGCATGATACGTATTCGAGCAAATCTCTTACTTATAGCAATTTATTTTTTTTCGCATTTATAACGATGTACAGGGTGATTGTAATTAAAGTCTTACTTTCAAAATGCTGTAAAAAACCACTCGTCAAAATGAGTTTAAATTTGAACTGAAGATACTTGAATTTTCCTCCTTATCAAGTCTTCATAAACTCATTTTGACGAGTGGTTCTTAGTATGGCAACAAAAAAAGTTCCACCAATTTTTCCCATCCAATTTCGTATGATCTTGCCCTGGTGAATGGGTTTTCCACCAACAGTGTCACAACTGTTGATTGTCTTGGGAATCATTTTTTCGTCAAAAAACCGAAACAATCTAGCACATTGAACACTACAGTTGGTTTAATGTGCAACTCATGGTGATTTCGTCGTCATTTCAATTCAAAATATCACTGGCAACCGAACTCATTTTCTTTAATGCCGCTTATCCCGCCATGTTTAATATACTTTGTGAACTTTTTTTGATGCCGTACCGTTTATTCAAGTATCTTCAGTTCAAATTTGAACTCATTGTGACGAGTGGTTCTTCTTTTTTACAGTATTTTGCAAGTAGGGCTTTAATTATAATCACCCTGTATGTCTTAAGTTATAAATAACGCAAGTATGCATATATATATATATACTCCTTGCCACATAAAAAGTCTGAACATGGGAAAAGATGCATTAGATGCATAATTATTTCTGAAGTTGAAGCTTCAAGAATTCAGAAGGCTTAGATAATATTTCCTCATGCACTTGGAGTTAACTATTCTTTCCTGTTTTCACAGTAAATTAACCTCTTCCAGCATCGAGAATATCTGCCAATTTACATAGAGTCAAGTACTTGTCTTGAAAGATTTTGTTAAAACTTTGTCTTCTTTGGCTGTTATTAATAGTAATTGGCATCATTTTTCCTCTAGAATATACGTATATATAGTAAGAGATCTATTGCTTCTTGACATATATTAGTACTTCTTGCCAAATTTTAGTTCTCCTTGTCTTATTTTATTGCTTCTGTACGTGACCTAGCATCCAATCCAGAGAATCTATTTGATATTTTTGGAGCCTTTTTGTGTCCAGTTCATAATAGCTGGGTTTCTTTCTTGGTGTTCTTTGTTACTCTCTCAATTTAAGAGTTTTTTCTAAACACGTCTGATCTTTGCATTCAATTTTTATTAATTCTCTTCGATTGAAAAACTGGACTAAACTATTTTTAAACTATGTCGTTCATTGGCAGTAACGTTTATTACACACTGAGAATTATCTGACCCTTGAAAACAATAGAATCTGGCGTTTTATTAGGTTTCAGTTCATAACTTGTAAATTTGGTTTTTATTTACTTATTAATTTGTGCCTTTTTGTATTATTTTATCAAATACTTTAGGAGACAGCTTTTAATACATTGACAAATTTTTTAATTAAACACATTGTTAATTTTAATGTAGTTATTTTGCCTAAAACAGATTTGGCAATTTCAGCGTGTTCAATTTAAAATTGTAGCTCAGTAATTCTTAATTTTATGTACATAAAATTAAAATTACTAATATATTAATAATATACATATATATCCATAACATTAATTAAAGTTTTATCTATATCTATCTGTATATCGATATATCCAAAATCCATCGATATATCCATACGATATACCACAATCCAATAAATCAGTCTTCTCCAGCTTTGTATTCATGCGTTTTATATATAAATATATATATGAGTGCGTGTGTGTATGTGTGGGTGAGCGGATGTGGGTGGGTATGTGGGTGCTAATTCGAGAAATATTTTTCAAATACTTATAGTTTCCAAAATTGTGATTTCAATTTTTATAGGTTTGTACAGTATGGAATTACTAATCGAATGTTTATGATAATATTTCCATGTTTTCAGTTTTAAATATTTGTTGTTATGAATTTCATCTCAAGTTTTAAATTGAAAATGCATTGAAAATTATAAGAAGAATTTTTGTTTTAATATCATTTTTGACTTAATTATACTAAGTCTTTTAGTTTCTGTACCTGATAAAAATTGGGTTATTGTTTACCATGTAAGGAATAAAACAGGATATGCTCAAAATTCTTAAAATACCCTCTGTTTTCGTTTAAGATTACATATGTGATGTCATTATTTTATTATATTCAATTTTATTTTTGTATATATACACATTTAAAAAACAATTTTAAGAAAAAGAAATTTTAATTGAAAATAAATAAAATATTATTATTAATGTTATTATTATTATTAAAATATTTTTATTAAAATATTATTATTTTATTATTATTAGATAATTATTTATTATATTAAATAATTATCTTGACAAGATCATTATTATTATAATAAATGTAATGTAAGTACTTTCATTGAAATATATGTTTATTTTCATTATAATGAGTATGGCTTTAAAGCAATTATATGAAACTAAATACCTATTGAAAGTCGATTTAAGAGCAAGCAACAAAATAACTTTCCACTAACTCAAGCATTAAATATAAATTAGACTAATTTTCAATTCAGAATCTCAATCAAACCTATTCTTTACACAAACTCATTATCTAAATTGAGAATCTATTCTTTACATAATTTTAATAAAATTATTACAATATTAAACATTTATATTTCATTCTAATTTGATGAATTTATTAAAAACAAATATATAAATTTTTATATATTTATCAATAATTATTTTTAAAGTATAAAAATTCAAGAATAATTAAAAATAATAAAAATTATTAATATAAAAATTAATAATTCAGCATGAAACATTTATGTTATTCTAATTTGATGAATTTATTAAAAACATCTATAAACTTCATAGTAACTTATAAACTTTATATAACCAATAATTGCTTTTAAATTTATTAAAAACATCTATATGAGTAAAAAACTAATAGTCAAGTATTATTAAGTATAATAAAAATTATTAATAAAGAAATTAATAATTTAGCATGAAACATTTCTATTTCATTCTAATTTGATGAATTTATTAACAACTATATAAGTAACAACTATATGAGCAATTTATAAGCTTTATTTATTTACCAAAAACTATTTTTAAAATATAAAATTTGATATTCAAGATTTATTAAGAATAATACTCAATTAATAATTCAGCTTGAAATATTTATATTTTATTCTAATTGTTCTAATTTTTATTTTATTCTAATAAAAACACCTACATGAGTAAATTAAAAACGTTATATATTTATCAATAATTATTTTTAAAGCATAATTAATAATCAAGAATTATTAATAATAATCAAGAATAATAATTATTAGTATTAAAATTAATAATTCAGAATGAAGCATCCGTATTTGATTCTAATTTGATGAATTTATTAAAAACTATATAAGTAACTTAAAAACCTTATACATTTATCAATAATTATTTTTAAGTATAAAAATTAATAATCAAGAATTATTAAGAATAACCAAGAATAATAAGAATAAACGAGAATAAAAATTATTAATATAAAAATTAATAGTTCTGCATGAAACATTTATATTTTATTCTCATTTGATGAATTTATTAAAAACAACTATATGAGTAATTTATAGTATTACACTTTATGTATGTATCAATAATGATTTTTAAAGCATAAAAATTAATAATCATTTAATGAGTTTTATTTATGTACATAGCTTAACGATTACTACTAATAATAACTATTTCCAAGATAAAAAGCCCAATTCATTTCTTTCGAAATATTTTTATAACAATTTTCTTTGCAAAATAACCACGCTATGCATTCAATGATTTTCAATGATAACAAGCATCATTAACTAAAAGCCCATTACCTCGATTGCAATTGCAGTTAAATAAGCTTAATTAGGAAATTATCGTAAAAGATCAATTTTGTTATCGCTTGAAAAAGCTATGAAAAAAAAATTATCATATTCTTTGCTAAGCTCTGAACATAATTAATTATGGTGAACCAATGGCTATTATTTTGAAATAAATTTATTAACATTTTTTTTTGTTTAACAACTAAATTGAATAAAAAATGAAAGAACGTAGCAATTACCATTTGGCCAAAAGATTGCTAATAATAATCAAAGTAGTTTTTATGCTTATAAAAAAAAGACAAAAATTCATTCGTGGTTTTTCGCAAAATATTTTGTAGTTACCTACCTTACATGGAGGAACATGCAGTTAGTTAATTAATTAATTAATTAATGAAAAATCTAATTTATAAATAAAGATATTCAAGGGCTTTTTACCTAATAAACTTTCTCCGAGCAGGAAATTTTGCTGGCATAATTAGGCTGCTTCGTTGGTGATTAACATGTAGTTACTTAGAAAAATACCTAATTGCTTTTTATAAATAAAATGTTTATGCAGAGGATATTTAAAGTCTTGCTCAAATTAGAAAGAAAAATAAAGCTCCTTAGTTCTTTGTAAATTGTAAAAGCGCATCTAAAAGGGATATTATGTTATAATATTAAAATATATTTATGGCATGTAAATATGGGTACATAAACTCATAAAATTTATCGACGATAATTTGTTGTTATATTCATTCTGATTTTTTTATTCTAGTAACATTTTTTTTTTTTTTAAATGTCATAAGTATGGCATGTATTTTTATTATTCTTTTATATTCATGGAATGCAAATTGTAAAAAGCACATCTAGAAATGATATTCTGCTATAATATTAAAATATTTTATGGCATGTAAATATGGGTACATATGCTCATAACATTTATCGACAATAATTTACTGTTATATTCTTTCTTTTTTATTCTAGTACAATTTTTGCTTATGAATGTCATAATTATGGAGGCAGATATTTCTTATTATTTTCCATGTTCATGGAATACATTACTTTAAATATTTAATATTATTGAATTTTTTTTCCAGTAAACGGGGTTTTTTGTATATATTTTGAAAGTATTTAGTTGCTGGTAAAAAACATTAATTTCGTTTATTTAATTTATTACCCTTGAAATTTTTGATTTATAATAAGAGGACATATAAGCTTACATATTTACATTAAGCTTTTTTTTTGGGTATTTAATTAGTGCTTAAATAAAAAGCATTAAAATAAAATTATTGTATATTTTTAACTATAAGTAATAATGATTATATATTTATTTTATAAAATCAATTTAATACTGTGTTATGTTTGTAATACTTCTTAAAATAGTATAATTAGTTATCATTAACATAATTTATTCTCTACATGCAAGTAAAGATAATGAGAATAAAAAATAATTAAATTGCTTTAATTATAGTAATACTTTCATAAAGTAACACAACATGTAACAAAGTGTTTTAAAAAAATACTTCAAGTGATTGTGTGTTTAATTCAAATTTAAAGAATTTTATGATCAGAAAGATTAATAATGAAAGTTATCATGAGGAAATGTTTAAATACATTCTATCATTAGAAATATTTCAAAACACATTTACGTTTTGAGGTTTGAGATAATTTTAGATTTTCCGTGAAATAAATTAATGGGAATTTAAGAAATATTTGAAACAGTTAATCAATATTATCTGAAATGTGTATTAGAGTATATGAACATTGAGATTGATAATAAGATTTCTAACACAATAATATAAGATTTTTTCATTGTAAAAATATTTATTCACCGTAAAAAAGTAACATCTATATATTAACCAACGCTGAAATAAATTATCATTATACATCGTTAATCTTATAAAGGTTATAAACAATATTTTTCAAATCAATTAAATAAATAAAAACACTTTTTAAAAATATTTTTTTTCAAATTAAGGCTAGGCTTAGAAAAATCTAAGTTTTCAAATGCATAACGAAATCAAAAATCAAATACAGGCAAGTTCATATAACATCATTTTCCACTACGTGTTTTCATTCAAATATGGTTGGGGAATTTGAAGAAATCCCTTTATAGCACAAAGCATTTTTACAAGTTTTGAAAATTATAGAAATCATCCTATGATACAGACTTCCTACAAAATATTTTGAAAAATATGGAAAATATACTGTAATATAATACTTTTGAATTTGAGAATTTGAAAAACTTCTGTAAACAAAGAGTTTATAACCTTAACTACTTTAGTAACGACCTTAATCAATATTATTTTTTTTCAGAATGTATATTAAATTAGATTAGTGAATTGAATTTCAGAATCTGATAAGTTTTTTAATTATTTTTGATCATAAAATATTCAGTATATCTAATGACTTTTATTTTATATTTGGATTAAAAACAGGCAATCAAATAAATAGATTTTTTTAATACTTGTACAAATTAATCATTTAAAATAATTATCACCATCCTCATTTAGTATCATTTGCTTTGCAGTAAATTACAAAGAAAACTCTCTTATGAAGAAAAACAACATCTACTAACAATTATTTTTTAATCAGTATTAAAACTTTCTATTTTCCAAATAAACTTGATTGAGATTTAGTTTCTACATAATGAATTTTGATATTTTCTTTCTCTGCAATAACTCTCGTCATGTAGTAAAACAACATTTACAGACAAACCCCTTGGCACTAAATTCACTGTGACAAAGGCAATTTTCTGTTGATTATATTCCTTTCTTCGAAAAACAAATTTACTGTAGCAGGTACAGATAACATTTATGCAATTAACTATCAATAAGTCCTTTTTTAAGTATATGCGTGTTAATTTTTAAACAAATGTAACATTTACGGCAATTAAGTAAGGAAACAGATTGTTATAAAAGATTAAACATATTTTTTTTTAAAAAACACCAATTAATTTAGGTCTTAAAGTATTTTTTGAATTTGATAAAGAGGAGAAAGATTATAAATTTTAAATTTGAATTTATTTTGGAGAAAAATTATCATTTACTTTTAGCAATGTGAAATTCAGGAAAGAGTGTAACATGATATATTTTTCAATACTAAATTAAGCTTTGTATAGTATTCTTATATTAAATAGTTTAAATTTGATTTGAATGGAGCTAAAAGATGTTTTGAATAGTACAAATTTCAAGAAGTTGTAGAAGAAAGTTCAGACAATAATTTTATTTCACTCAAAAGAAAATATTATATTTTTACTGTAATTAGTAGTAATAATGAAGAAAATATTACAATACTATATGAAATATTTATTCATTTATTATTTTAATAAACAGATTTATTTTAGCTCTAAAAGGAGAATAAAAAATATATTTTTAAATTCTGTGCTTGTATAACACAGTTCCTTATCAACAACAACAATTTATTTCGAAATTGCCCTTTAGTATTTAAAAACTGGCACTGCTTTTTTATGTTAATTTTTTAAAAATTTTTGTTGATTAATTTACATTAAATGAAAATCCCTCATAAAATTTTTATACAGAAAAAGCATTTAAACTACATTGAATCAGCATGAATAATTTACGAATCATTTCTAGATAAGATTTCAACAGTATAAAAATTGAAATCAAGTTCCAGTTTTCAAAAAAAGAATTTGAGATTTTGCACAATGTATTAGCCACTAAAAATAATTTTTTATTGCGTTTTTACATTACCTAGAGAATTTTCCCCTAGTAAACGGATATACTATATCTACATGCTTTGTACAAGATTTATTTGCTTTTTAAAGTAAGAATAATAAACAATTATTCTTATCCAAGAATAACAGTTCACAACTGCTGAAAATGAAACAAAACTATTGAATCACCAATTCAGAAAATTTACAAATGTTATATTATTTGCAAATTCTCGTTCTATTTTATTATCGAAAGAAATAAAATATTCCTTTTTTGTTATCTTCTGTATAATATTTTTTGCATAATGATTAAAAAAATCTTTAAACAATTCCATTTCACAAAAATACATAACATTTTTCATAAATTCATATTTTAAGCCTTATACACTATATATTATGCCAATTATTGTTTAATAATTATTACCATATATTTTTTCTATAATTACTTATTACTTTGTATGCATTACAAAAATGAAAAAAAAAAAATGAAATCAAATCCTTTTTTCAAACAATTTATTTTGTACAATGTATTAGGCGAAAGAAAAAATATTAAATGCATTTTACATTTTCTAGAGAACTTTCCTAGTAAAATAATTTAATAATTAATTAATAATTTATTATCGAAAGAAATAAAATATTCCCTTTTTTGTTATATTCTGTGATGATACTTTTTATAATGATTAAAAAAATTCTTCAAAACAATTCCATTTCACAAAAATACACAACATTTTTCATAAATTCATATTTCAAACATTATATTGTACATTTATGACAATTTTTGTTTAACCTCCGTTACTTTAAACTTTTCTTTAATTACTTATTACTTTGTATGCACTACAAAAATTAAAAAAACAGAAAAGATTTTTTTCTTTTTATTCTTAAATTTTAACACAGTTATTTTTTACATGAAAAGCACTTTTTATAAGGTGAAGAATACAAGTTTTTATGTTTTGGAATTTTTTCATACTAACTATCACTATCATTTTTTTATAAATATACACTATCCTTTCAAATTTATGTTCTTTTCAACTGTATATTATATATCGGTGAAAAATTCCTGAATGCGAATTAATTAGAAATGAAATTAATAATTAATAATTATTATTAATTAATTAGTTGATGCATAATAAAATTATTCAATATTTTTAATACAGTCCATGTAAATAAATCTTTGTTTTTGGATCTCAATAGTACAGAATTTTAAATGAAATTATTCATTGTCATATAAAGATGAATGTACAATTTACCTGCACATATTTTACTTATTGATTCGACACCAATTCATTTACCATTCATTCATTCATTTCATTTACCACCATATTACCATATATATGTGCTATATATATATGGCGTATTACATTATTTCTATACAATATATAGGCGAATCAACTTCTTTCTTATAGATGTAGTATAAGCAAATTTTTTACATCCCTTTTCAGTAACGCCAAATCGCTTACATATCTGTGATAAAAATTTTGTGTTTTTTTTTGTTTTGTTCTTATAAATTTACACACATTATAAATGTTAAATATGAAAATGCGCCACAAAAAATAATTTTTAGATGCATATATCAAAGTAAAAATTGCAATTCTGTTCCAAAAAAATAAATATTAATTAATTTTAAATTTCTTAAGTAACATGCTTAATAGTATGGCAGTCTCGTTGCCGCATCTGGAGGATTCTACGATGTTCGAGTTTATCACCCTATTTAACCTTTGTTATTGTTACCCATGTTATTTTTATTGACATACATTAAGTAATAAACTGGCTATTCACTTATATTTGTCCATCCAGAGTTCCATCGATAGTCTGATAGAATTGTGATACGTTAAAAAAGTACAAAAATAAGTATAAAATATTCATTGGCGGTATGTTTTTTCTTTTTTATTGCAATGACAATGTAATACAAAAATGGGAAAAATACAAAATTAAGAAGGAAATGCACACAAAAGAGTTCAACAAAGTTGACCGAAGTCATTGCCTTAAGAGTTCTCTAGTTTTCTAGTATCTCGCCGTCTCTGATTCGCCATGAAGGTGCCAAGCAACGATGGAAATGAGCTCGATGCATTATTAATAATACCAAATCAAACAAAGAATGCGGTTTGGTTCGACAAAAATCCCAATGCGATAAATATGTTCATTAGATCAGTTATTTTTTTATTGAGACAAGCTGGCAGCCTTTCAATGCAATACATGCTGGTCAACCGGACGATGTGTAAGATAGCAGCAAGAGCTCATGCCAAACACTGTAGACCAGTTAGCCGTATATAGCGTGCGATATGCTAGAATCTCAAATTTTGATAAGCCAGTCAACTTTCTAATGATTGCAACAAAATATCTCGCATAAACAATTTAAGTACTTGATAATTCATTTACTCTAATGCAAAATCAAATATGCTTCAGTTAATTATATAAGTTCTCCCAGAATGTACAAAAATTACTATTTTAAACCCCTTTAATAATTTATAGGCTTCAAGTCGCAATGTCCTCTAAACAACGTCAAATATACTACATAATCTGATTGAAAGCTACAATTTGAAATTTCAAATAATTCACAATAGCAACTTTGTTATTAAATATAAAAATTTTCTCGAGATTTTTCTACAAAAAACTGAACAGCTTTATATTTACAGAGATCAAAACAGGGCATATTAACTTGAAAAGCTTCTCAGCTCTCGCAACTAATAGAGCAAGTTTACTCGCAAATATGTATCATTTTATCCTCTTCATGAAGCTTCAAAAATGCCTTGGAATTGTTTCGCCTTTTTATTCTTTTTCAAATTTCAGACTTATCGACAAAGCTCTTGTGCTTTGTTTGCGAAGGGATTCCTTTTCTCTGGGTACCTTTTGTGTTGCAATTCATAAGCGCTTTCAAAATTCAAATGCGTTTGTCTTTCAAATGAAATATCGAATACCGAAGTGCTCGGAACAGTGCACGAGCTGTATCGGAACACTTGTTTTGAATACAATAAATGATTTTTTACATCAAAAGGATTTTTTATTATTTTTTTCTCCTTGATTTTAAATATTATATAAATTCACTAAACGAAGAGGCACAGCAGGTAGTGTTCATTTAAATGGATTGCACTTTTATTCAGTGGATGATTTCATTATTTTTATTCATTAGTTTATGTTAAATAATATGGAATGGTTTATTCTGAATTTTTTTTTTTGTATCTGTCGTAAAGTAAAATTAATTTTGAATACAATATTTTGTAATTTATAAATGTGGCTCATTTTTTAAAGATGTAATTTAAAATCCTTTTTAAAAGTTTAAAAGTAAAAGTGAGTTGAGCTTTTTATTTATTTCTGAATATTTTTACTGAAGCAATTAATAAATGAACAATTCAGAAAGTGGAATGGTTTATTCTGAGTAAATGCATATGTGGTAAAGTAAAAATTAATTTTGAATACAATATTTTGTAACTTATAAATATATCCCTTTTTTAAAGATATTATTTTTAAATTCTTTTAAAAGTTGTCAAGCAATTGAGTGGTACTTTTTATTTATTTCTGAGTATTTTAACTGAAACAATTAATGAATGAACAATTCAACAATTCAGAAAATGGAATAATTTAATTTGAATTTGTTTTTTTGTTGTTTTGCCTCTGTCATAAATTAAAATTAATTTTGAATGCAATATTTTTGAAATGAATAAATATAACTCTGCTTATCACGCTATTTACCCTTTGTTACTGTTGGACCTGCTATTTTTTTGTTGACATATATTAATAAATAAATTGCATATTCAGTTACAAGTGTCTGGGTTCCATCCATTGCCTGCTAAAATTGTGCTATTTTAAATAAAAGAATAAATATTCAATTTCCATTGGCGGTATGTTAGAATCTCAAATTTTGATAAGCCAGTAGGTTCGGTGATGACTGTAACGAAACGTCTCGCATAAAAAATTTAAGTATTAGATAGTTCAATTTATTTAATGCAAAATCTGATACATTTCAGTTATTTATGTAAGATCTTCCGGAGTGTATAGAAAGGGCTATTTTACGTACATTTAATATTTTATAGCCTTTTCAAGTCGTATTGTCTTCTAGACAACGTCAAATATACTATACTACATAATCTGATTGAAAGCTACAACTTAAAATTTCTATTTCAGTGAAGTAATTCACAATAGCAACTTTGTTATTAAATATAAAATTGTTGCACTATATATTATGCCAATATATGTTTAATAATCATTACTTTATACTTTCTCTTTAATTACTTTTACTTCGTACGTAATACAAAAAAACATTAAACAAATAAAAAACAAACATGGGTTTTTTTTTTTTTTTTCCTTTTTAAAAAAATTTAAAAGTTATTTTTTACAAAAAGTGGTTTATATATATATACATATATAATGAGGAATATATGTCTTTATGTTTTATCTGAGATTCATCGATAATCTGATAGAATTGTGCGTTGTTGAGTAAGAGGATCAGTATTCAACCATTGGCGATATACACTGAATTGACAAAAGTCATGGGATACCTCTTAATATCGTGTCGGCCCTCCTTTCGCCCGGCGAAGTGCAGCAACTCGACGTGGCATGGACTCAACAAGTCGTTGGAAGTCTTCTGCAGGAATATTGAGCCATGCTGTCTCGATAGACGTCCATAATTGTGAAAGCGTTGATGGTGCAGGATTTTGGGCACGAACAGACCTCTCGATGATGTCCCCAAATGCTCGATGGGATTCATGTCGGGCGATCTAGGTGGAGGTCAGATCATTCGTTGGAATTGTCCACAATGTTCTTCAAACCAATCGCGAACAGTTGTGGCCCGGTGACATGGCGCATTGTCATCCATAAAAATCCCATCGTTGTTTGGGTACATGAAGTCCATGAATGGCTGCAAGTGATCTCCAAGTAGCTGAACATAGGCATTTCAAGTCAATGTTCGGTCCAGTCGCACCAGAGGACCAAGTCCATGCCATGAAAAACAGCCCACACCATTAGGGAGCCACCACCAGCTTGAACAGTGCCTTGATGACAGTTTGGATCCATGGCTTCGTGGTGTCTGCGCCACACTCGAACCCTACCATCAGCTCTTACCAACTGAAATCGTGACTCATCGGACCAGGCCACGGTTTTCCATTCATCTAGGGACCAACCGATATGCTCACGTGCCCACGAGTCGCTGCAAGTCTGTTAATTCCGTCGTGCGGTCATCATCCCGCCAAAACCTCTTCACATGAATAACTTGAACAGAAATGAAAGCTCTGCGAAAGCACTGCGCATTTATACCTGTTCTACGCGATGCTACTGCCATCTGAAAATTTGCATATTGCTATCCCATGACTTTTGTCACTTAAGTGTATTAGAATCTCAATTCTTAATAAGCCAGTAGACTCGGTGATTACTATGGCGAAATGTCTCTCATAAAAAAAGTAAGTATTAGATAGTTCATTTTCTCTAATGTAAAATTTGATACATTTAATTTATTTATGTAAGATCTCCCCAGACTGTACAGAAAGCACTATTTTATGCACCTTTAATAATTTATAGCCTTTTGAAGTCGTATTGTCCTCTAGACAACGTCAAATATTCTACATAATCTGATTAATAGCTACAACTTGAAATTCCTATTTCAGCGAAATAACCCACAATAGCAACTTTGTTATTAAATATAAAAATGTTTCTCGAGATCTTTCGAAAAAAAAAAGCTTTATGTTTACTGAGATCAAAACGGAGCATATTAACTTGAAAAGCTTCACAACTAATAGAGCAAGTTTGCTCACAAATATGTATCAATTTATCCTCCTCTCGGAGCTTCAAAATGCCTTCGAATTTTTTCGACTTTTTTTCTTTTCAAAATTACGACTTATCGACGGAGCTCTTGTGCTTTGTTTGCGAAGGGATTCCTTTTCTCCGGGTACCTTTTGTGTTGCACCATAAGCGTTTTCAAAATTCAAATGTATTTTGTCTTTAAATAGAAATATTGAATACCGAAGTGCTCGTAACAGTGCGAGGGCTGTATCGGAACACTTGTTTTGAATACAATAAATGATTTTTGCATCAAAAAGGATTTTTATTTTTTTTTCTTTTTTGATTTTAAATCTTATATAAATTCACTAAATGAAAAGGCACAGGAGGTAATGCTCATTTAATTGAATTACACTTTTATTTAATGGATGATTTCGTTATATTTATTCATTAGTTCGTGTTAAAAATATGGAATGATTTATTCTGAATTTTTTTCTATCTGTTGTAAAAACTTTATAAAAATTAATTTTTGCAATGTATAAATATAGGTCTTTTAAAGATATTATTTTTAAATCCTTTTTAAAAATTTAAAAGGAAATATTTGAGTTTTTTTATTTATTCATGATCGTTTTTTACCGAAAAAATTGAATAGAATTGTACTTATTTAATGAAGTAATTAATAATCACTTTTATTTGCACACGAATATTTTTACTGAAACAATTAATAACATTTAGAATCTCAATGTCTTTAAATAAGCCAGTTATTCTCGGTTATTACTATGGCGAAATGTCTCTCATAAAAAGATAAGGTTTATTCTGATAGTTCATTTTCTCTAATGTAAAATTTGATACATTTAATTTATTTATGTAAGATCTCCCAGACTGTACAGAAAGCACTATTTATGCACCTTTAAAAATTTATAGCCTTTTCTCCTAAATTTTAAAACGTATTGTCCTCTAGACAACGTCAAATGTACTACATAATCTGATTAATAGCTACAACTTGAAATTCCTATTTCAGCGAAATAATTCACAATAGCAACTTTGTTATTAAATATAAAAAATTTTCTCGAGATCTTTCTAAAAAAACTAAAAAGCTTTATGTTTACTGAGATCAAAACAGGAGCATATTAACTTGAAAAGCTTCGCAACTAATAGAGCAAGTTTGCTCACAAATATGTATCAATTTATCCTCCTCTCGGAGCTTCAAAATGCCTTCGAATTTTTTCGACTTTTTTTCTTTTCAAAATTACGACTTATCGACGGAGCTCTTGTGCTTTGTTTGCGAAGGGATTCCTTTTCTCCGGGTACCTTTTGTGTTGCAATTCATAAGCGTTTTCAAAATTCAAATGTAGTTGTCTTTAAATTGAAATATTGAATACCGAAGTGCTCGTAACAGTGCACAAGCTGTATCGGAACACTTGTTTTGAATACAATAAATGATTTTTGCATCAAAGGATTTTTACTATTTTTTTCTTTTTGATTTTAAATCTTATATAAATTCACTAAATGAAAAGGCACAGGAGGTAGTGTTCATTTAAATGAATTACACTTTTATTTAATGGATGATTTCATTATATTTATTCATTAGTTTGTGTTAAAGAATATGGAATTTATTCTGAATTATTTTTTTTTTTCTATCTGTTGTAAAGTAAAATTAATTTAAATTTAATGTATAAATATAGGTCTTTTTAAAGATATTATTTTTAAATCCTTTTTAAAAATTTAAAAGGCACAGCAGGTAGTAAATGAGTTTTTTTTTTATTTATTCATGATTGTTTTTTACCGAAAAAAATTAATAAACACTTATTTAATAAGCAATTAATAACACTTTTATTTGACTTATATTTTTACTGAAACAATTAATAACATTTAAAGACATAGAAGGTAGTGTTCATTTAAATGGATTACACTTTTATTCATCGGTTAAGTTCATTATTTTAATTCATTAGTTTGTGTTAAAGAAGATAGAATGGTTTATTCTGAATTTTTTTTTTTTTTGTATCTGTTATAAAGTAAAATTAATTTTGAATACAGCATTTTTGTAATGTATTTTTATAATGCATAAATATAGCCGTTTTTTAGAGATAATATTTTAAATCCTTTTAAAAATTGTCAAGTGAGTGAGTTGTACTCTCCTAATATTTTAAAACGTATTCATGTCATCCAGGTAACGTCAAATGTACTACATAATTTGATTGAAAGCTAGAACTTGAAACTCCTATTTCAGTGATATAATTCACAATAGCAACTTTGTTATTAAATATAAAAAATTTTCTCGACATCTTTCTACAAATAAACTAAAAAGCTTTATGTTTACTGAGATCAAAACGGAAGCATATTAACTTGAAAAGCTTCGCAACTAATAGAGCAAGTTTGCTCACAAATATGTATCAATTTATCCTCTTCGCGAAGCTTCAGAAATGGCTTCGAAATGTTTCGACTTTTTTTTTTAAAAATTGCGACTTATCGACGGAGCTCTTTGTGCTTTGTTTGCGAAGGGATTCCTTTTTCTCCGGTACCTTTTGTGTTGCAATTCATAAGCGCTTTCAAAATTCAAATGCAGTTGTCTTCCAAATGAAATATTGAATACCGAAGTGCTCGCAACAGTGCACAAGCTGTATCGGAACACTTGTTTTGAATACAATAAATGATTTTTACATCAAAAGGATTTTTACTATTTTTTCTTTTTGATTTTAAATCTTATATGAATTCACTAAACGAAAAGGAACAGCAGGTAGTGTTCATTTAAATGGATTGCACTTTTATTTAATGGAAGATTTCATTATTTTTATTCATTGTGTTAAAGAATAGCGAATTTATTCTGAATTATTATTATTTTTTTGTATCTGTTGTAAAATAAAATTAAATTTAAATATAATATTTTGTAATTAATAAATAAAACTATTATTAAGTATATTATTTTAAATCATTTTTAAAAGTTTAAAAGTAAGAAATTGCACTTTTTATTTACTTATGAATGTTTTTATTGAAACAATTAATAAACAATTAAAGGCACAGCAGGTAGTGTTCATTTAAATGGATTGCACTTTTTATTCAATGGGTTATTTCATTATTTTTATTCATTAGTTTTGTGTTAAAGTATATGGTATGGTTTATTCTGATTTTTTTTTGTAGCTGTTGTAAAGTAAAATTAATTTTGAATACAATATTTTGCAATACATAAATGTAGACTTTTAAGATATTATTTTAAAAACCCTTTTTAAAATATTTAAAAGTAAATGAGTTATACTTTTTATTTAATTACGAATATTTTTACTGAAGCAATTAATAATAAGAGCAAAACAATTTAAACATTAAAAGAAAAGAAGTTGTTATTTTTTCAAATATGAGGAATTTTATTAGAATTGCATTTAATATTTCGCTTTAAATATTAATTTTACATAACATAGAAGTTTCTATTGTTGTTTCTTATTCCTCTTGGTAAAAGGCAACATCTAGACTAAGTCTATGAACCCTTGTGTTCTCATGGAAGAAGTGAAATGGGTGACAAATTCTGTTGTAATGGAGCATACGTAGGTAGATTCTCACTTGGTTCCGTAAAGCTGACTCTTTTAAGGGGTGGGGTTGTCAGCTCTCCGCCCAACAGTCATAGTAGACCGTGCCCTACGGCATAAAGTAAAAATCCGAACCACTACAAACGTTCATGACACCGCCTGGACTCGAACCCGAAACCTGTTGTACCGAGAGCAGAGTGATAACCACTCGGTCATCAGGTCCAAAATTCCATCGATAGACTGATATAATCGTACGATGTTAAATTAAAAGGATAAGTATTCAATTTCAATTGGTGGTACATTAGAATCTCAATTTTTTATAAGTCAGTAGATTCGGTGATGACTGTAAATTGAAAATGAAATGTCTCGCTAGATTTAAGTACTTTATAGCTAATTTTAACTAAAATATCAAGTTCGTAAGTTCTTCCAGACTGCACAGAAAACACTATTTTACGCTCTTTTAATATTTTATAAGATCTTCAAGTCGACATGTTATTTAGACAACATCAAATATACTACATAATCTGATTGAAAGCTTTCGAAATTCGTATTTCAGCGATGTAATTCACAATTTCGTTATTAAATATAAAAATTTTCCTCGAGATCTTTCCTCGCAAAAAACCGAAGCGCTTTATGTTTGCAGAGATCAAAACGGAGCATATTAACTTGAAAAAGCTTCTCAGCTGTCGCAACTAATAGAGCAGGTTTGCTCACAAATATGTATCAATTTATCCTCTTCTCGAAGCTTCAAAATGCTTTCGAATTGTTTCGCCTTTTTCTTTTTAAAATCTCGACTTATCGACAAAGCTCTTGTGCTTTGTTTACAAAGGATTCCTTTTCTTTGTGTGCCTTTTGTGTTGCAATTCATAAGCGCTTTCAAAATTGAAATGCGTTTGTCTTTCAAATGAAATATTGAATACCGAAGTGCTCGTAGCAGTGCACAAGCTGTATCGGAACACTTGTTTTGAATACAATAAATTTTTACATCAAAAGGATTTTTATTTATTTTTCTTGATTTTAAATCTTATATAAATTCACTAAACGAAGAGGCACAGCAGGTAGTGTTCATTTAAATGGATGGCAATTTTATTCAATTCATTATTGTTATTCATTAGTTTGTGTTAAATAATATGAAATACTTTATTCTAAAATTATTATTATTTTTATATCCGTTGTAAAATAAAATTAATTTTCAATATAATATTTTGCAATGCATAAATATAGATATTATTTTAAATCGTTTTTAAAAGCTTAAAAAGTAAATGAGTTTGTACTTTTTATTTACTTATGAATATTTTTACTGAAACAATTAATAAACAATTAATTAATTTATAATAATAAGGAACAGCAAGTAATGTTCATTTAAAATGACTGCACTTCAATGGATGATTTCTTTATTTCTATTAATTAGTTGTTAAAAATATGGAATGGTTTATTCTGGAATTATTATTTTTTATAGAGTGCTTTGGTGGAGGATAGGATGTTAAGCACAAATGTTTTGGGAAAAAGACCATCTGTACTGTTGGCTTACACAATGGATTAGTCACCTCTTCGATCTGATGAAGTGTCAGTATTACCCCCCAACAATAGACAATCCTATAGACACAGAAGTGGATTTTAAGTAGAATATACAGCAAATAATGAATAAAGGACGTGTTGTCTAGAAAGAAAGGTGTTAGACATATCGAAAAGGAAATCAACGGGAAGACAACGGAGAGTAAAAGTATGATGTCCCCTTATTGGAACACCGGTAATTCCGTAAGAAGAAAGCCATCCCGTCACGGCCCTGTGTTCTATGAATTGCGAGAGTCAGTGACCAAGTCAAGAGATTTCCTCCCAGCGTTGGTGTTGTGGACATTGGCCCCTCATGCGGTTGGCCCCTGATGTCATGTCCTGAGACAACGGTGCATAACTCCATTAATCATAGTGCCTGGCTTTGCTTGCGCCCTATGGCTACACAAACATCTGCATATCATCTGATGCAAACATCTGCATCTAGCATATTTCTTACGTGAACTTTATTTGAAAGCCCCCATATGGTAGAAGTTCACATAATTATGGGGAAGGATTTGGAGTAGAGAACTAAGGAGCGATGAGATTTTAGGACTCATATTTTTTTTATAATTGTTGCAGCATGTTATATACATATTCTGTTATCCTTTAATGCTTTAAGGCTCGTGCCCACCGAGGCGAGAAGATTTAAGCGACAAGATTTGACCAATCACTAGCCTCACCGAGTTCGCCTGAAACCGGTTTGAAATGCAGCGCTTCGAGTTGACCAACTTTCAACTCGAAGCGGAACTTCACTAGGCGTAATGCTATTTCTGTCGTTTCGCTGTGAAGGGGTCGAAAAATTTTTTTGCCTGCCGCATATCGCGTCGTCGCCTGTCGCTTCGGTGGGAAGGAACCTTTATAGATGACAAATAAGCAACAGTAGTCTAAGATGTTGAGACTTGCATTTTTTTTTCTTATTATTGCGGTATATTTTATATATATCCAGACATCTGATTAATGCATTATAGATGAAACGTGTGCTAACATAATGTTAATTGCATGACGTATTTAATTATTTAAATTGTAAATATTAATAAATACGTTTGATTTATATTTAAAATCTTGAAATTTGCTTTTGATTTATTTCATGTGTTTGTGTTTCCTTTTCCAACACCTGTAAGTCCCTGAAGTTATAAGTGGTATGGGTTACGGTGGATTTTTTAGGTATATTTTGAATGGATTATTGCGGTATTTTTAGTGTTTAATGAGTGGTCCAGGGGAATGGGATTTGTGTGTTCTTTCTAGGTACAAATTATTATTATTAAGGTTTGAAGCTTAAACCCTAAAGCAATACCATACTTTTGAATTCTTCGTATTTCCAATTGATATTTGTTTTCTGATCAAGCATTTGAGAGGTTTAAATATTGCTACTATCCCTTCTATAGTTTATTTTGGGTTTTATTAATGTTTGGATTCAAAGAATTTACATCCGTTATCTGATTTAACATGATCTCATCATTTTCCCTTCAAATAATGTTCATGTATTTTCCAATATTGTAGTTTACAATCTTGATGTTATAATTTTAGCTAAAGCAACATTAATATTGTAGTATTGCTTACAATATTTTTATATTGTTAATAGTAGTTTTATATTGTTAATAATTTTTTGATTTTAAACTTTTAGTTTAAAACTCAACACGTAGGATATGATATTTAATTTTGGAAAAAAAACATTATTTCAAATAATAGTCAAAAGTCAATTAAACATTATGGTTTCGCACTATCTATTTAACGTATAAACGATATAAATCTTAGTGTGATGTAATATCAATATTATTGTTCTTAATGTGATTTAATATCAATATTATTGTTCTTAATGTGATTTATTATCAATATTACTGATCTCAATGTGATTTAATATCAATAGTATCGATCTCAATGATATCTATATGTATCAATACTATTAATAAATAACTATTAATAAAGGATTCTTAGAATACATTTAATAAAATAAATTCATAAATGTTATTATAAAATAATATGTAAAATATCATTAATAAAATAATTCTTAAAATTTTTAAGGTTGTTGTAATTAAATAGTAAAATAAATCAAGTAATCTCAATCAAAAATTGACGGATAGTTCTGAAGATTTTTTTTTTTCGAATTTCTTTTTTCTTCTTCAATCCTTTCTGATCCACAAAATTGTTCTCGTGTTACCACTTTCCCGGCCACCTCTCTTGCCTGTCCATCATCCACACCCCCACCATCTAAAAAGCGGTAAATGGCGTTCCCTCCCCCTACTCTTGCCACAGAGAAAGAGAGTCGATTAACGATTCCGTCCATCGATTAATCGATATCTTTTCCATCGTCCGCAGGATGTAGTTTAAGCAAATGGCCAGTGGGCGTCATGGCGGGAATCAATTGTTCTATTAGGTGTCGGTGGAAGTTCGGGAACTCGAGATTAGAAGGACGGAATCGTTTGGCTGCTTGGAGATGCGAGGGGTGTCCCGAATGGGCCTCGCCGAAATTCCTCCACTTAGTGTCACGTGCGGAAATATCGTCCATGTTCGAATGCAAACGATTTGGTGTTCTGTGTGCAGTAGATGAAATCGGCAATTCCCCTTCGTTTCTGCCTGCCAATAGATTTGTCATTTTCGGTTCTGGAACAAGTCCAGGAGTAATGTCCTGGTATTGGATCTGTTGGGGAATGGAAAACACTTTCTGGACTACAGTCTGTGACCTAGATTTGGACAAAAAGACGCCTGCAGACTTAAATGGATAACATAACTAGGAATCCATTAATTTATTCATGATTAATTTCTGAACAAAAATATTTTATCAAATATAATGTATTAATTTTTACATAACCAATGCATATTATGTTTTGAATGAATTTTATAATTGATCATAAATACTGGAATCGTAGTTTTCAATTTTATGTAAAAAAGAAGCTTGAATGATGTGTGTCTTATACTGATGAGTTTTTAACAGTAAGAGGTACAAAAATAATCAATTGTTCGTGGATGAAATATTATAATCATTATTAAATAGTAATTATTAAAGCATACAAAACTTTGCAGATTTCATTAAGATTTGTATCAGACAACGAAAGTATAATAAACATAAGGAATAATTTATTTTTATTCTTTAGATGCATACCTATATGCCATTTTTGAAATTCATTAATGTTGCACATAATTCCAACAGTACAGTAACTTTTACAAAATTATGTTATAAAATAATTACATATTTTTGCAATATATATATAATCGAACGCGAAACGTTGGCATCGAGAGAGCACCAATCAGGCTTTCCGACCCTAGAAGTTACAGTCACTTCATAATTTTTTTTCTAGAGATTTACCTAAAATATTATCAACATCAAAAATTTCTAATCTACGCTATTTTAGTGAAAAGATTGATGCTACCATATAGGCTGCAACTCCTGGTGTAATCCAGGAGCAGTGGAGATGTCGTTTTGTTCTGGGCAGTGGATAACTCACATAATATACTGGATATTTTATAAATTTCTTATTTCCTGCCTGTTTAATGTTGAAGTGTAAGCTGTAATTTCAATTTCACTGTTAATTTTGAAATTTGAAATCATGAAATCTTTTTAATGAATCTTTATATATATTATTAACAACCTTATTATGTGCCTAAATCTTTTAATGGGTTATGTCTGGTTGAAAGAAAATTAATAAACATCGTTAATGTTATATAAATAAACTGAAAAATAATGACAAATATTCTAAATTCTCTGATTAAATAATTCTTTCTTTACTTCAATAGTTTTTTAATTTAAAAATGCGGACAGAAAATTTAATATCGTATATGGTCTAAAGAAAAAAAGCAAGATAAAAGCACCGAAGCAAGATAAAATGAACAACGTCTATCGCACTGTTTGTTAAATTGTTGGAAGTCATGGTTTTTATTTATATCACCAGCCCTTCCTGATAAGTTATGTTTAAACTACCCTGTATGATAGAAAATCCAGAAATCTTCTATCACTTATTTTAATTATCAATACAATATACTTACATATTATTATAATAACAACTATTCTCCTAATTTTTGAAAGCAGTAACTTGAAATCACGCACTTCCAGTCTCAAACATTTACTCTTTTAAGCACTAATTTGTTTATGATATAATGATACAAATGGTCCATGACAAGGACAATTAACGACATTGGTATAGAAATGGATAATGAAGTGTAATTATGTCAGATATGTCCAATACTAAACTCTTACACTACTAAACTTTACATTTATATCTCCCCTTGTGGTTCCTGGGTTATAATGGACCCCACTGTAGCCCATACTTGTCGTGAAAGAAGACTAAAATGCATACCCAGTGTCCGGGGATATAACAGGCTGGAGTAAGTCAAACTTTGCTCTTTGGGTGCCCTATATTTTTAGTGTCCCAAGGACAAAGAAACAGAATTTTACCCTTTATCATGACCACTGGTTCATGGACTTCGTCTAGATGTTGTTATCGAATAAGTGGGATAAGTAAAAACAACAATTATCGGACAAATAGTAGACTGGTAGATTTGTAACTCTACGATAAATTTTTACACTCTTTAGGCTAATTAGACGGGGGCTACATTTTAGCGTGGATTACAAACCATTCACAAACATCCATGCCACAAACAGTATTCGAACTTGAGGCCTGTGATACCAAAGAACTAATACTAGGGTTTGCCTTTTTTTACAGTTGCGTAATAAGCAGGAACTCGTCTCATATCAAGTACTTCTCTTTGCATTATAAACAACACTTCAAATATGCAGGTTTTCTCTGCTTTAAAAATATAATGATAGGAAAATACATTCCTTTATTTTACGCATTTTTTTTTTTTTTTGAAAAATTAGGAATGTAGCAGATGCGGTTCTTTGATCCCTTTTCATATACTCCAAAAAATTTGTAGCACTACAGAATTTATGCTGTCTTATTTGGACAATCTATTTTTCGTACTCTTCTTCAGTAACCAACGTCCATTAGCCTGCTGTATTTATAGCAAAAATATATTTTAACAGTTTAAACTGCTGCAAAAATTTAATTAAAGGCCATTTGTTTGGATATACCTTTGTTCATTGTAACAAATGCAATGTTTAAAGACGATAACTGAGTAGGCAGACACTCCTCTCTTATCAAATGCTTCTCTTTGCATTATAAACTACACTTCAAATATGCAGGTTGTCTCTGCTTGAAAACATTATGATGATGAAATATATTCCTTTATTTTATTGTCATCCGCATTTTTCTGAAAAATTATGAATTTCATAGATGTGGTTCTTTAAATCCTTTTCATATACTCCGAACAAAAATTGTAGCACTGCAGAATATATGCTTATTTGAACACCTTTATTTTTTTCATACTCTTCTTCAGTAGCCAATGTACATTAACTTGCCGCTATTATAACAAAATATATTTCAACACTTTAAACTTCTGCAGCATTTAAGTAAAGGCCATTCATTTGGATACACCTTTGTTCATTTCAGCAACTGCAATGCCCAGGGGTGATAACTGAATATCAAGTCATCCTTCATAATTAGAAAACATTAAGTTTTTTACATTTGCATAATAAGCAGACGCTCGTCTCTTTGTAAAGTACTTCTCTTTGCATTATAGACAACACTTTAAGTACGCATGTTTTCTCTGTTTTGAAAATATAATGATGATGAAATATATTCCTTATATATATTCAGAAAAATTGTGAATGTCACAAATGGGATCCTTTGAGCCCTTTTCATATGTTACGAACAAAAATTGTAGCACTGCATAATTTATACTGCATCATTTGGACATCTTATGTTTCGTACCTACCTTCTGTAGCTAATGTTCATTAGCTTACTACTTTTATAACAAAGTATATTTTAACAGTAATAATATTTTAGCCACTGCAACATTCAATATTGTTTAAACCGCTGCAACATTTAATTAAAGGCCATTCATTTGGATACACCTTTGTTCGCTGTAGCCACTGCAATGCCCGAAGGCGATAACTGAATACCATGTCCGGGAACTGCAGCATAATTAGAAAACAATGAGTTATTCATTTCCTTTAATTCTGTCCCAGAGATTTCTTCCCGTAATTGATGTGTCAAACGCCTCCAATTAAATCAGCTTTGCGTTCGAGACCTGATACATCAGAATCGATGCAGTTCTGAGAAGAGGTGTTCCAGGAAGAGGGGGATGGAATGTAGCATCGGATGAAAATGCCCCCAAGAGAAACGGTGTAATTAGCTTACGTCCAAAGATTAGTCCCGAATGCTTTTGTTCGATATTTACCAACCCTGATAGATGTAACGGTTCTTGGACAAGTTTTGCAATTTATTTAAATATACAAACAAGTATTATTAACAAAGTTTCGTTTTTAAATAAGTAAATAATGTTATTTTAATTAATCTTCATTGTTATATTTGTTTTGTGGGGACAAGGGATTTTTGAAAGCCATAGAAAAGAGTCCTAAGATTGGATCTATAATGGGATATAAATAAATATTTAATATCCTCCTAATATTTTCCTCCTAATAATTAATAATATTACTCCTCCTAATCCTCCTATATATAAATATTTAAGATCCTCCTAAAAGAATAAAAATGATGTTTTTATTCGAGATTTTGATTAATCTACATTTCTTCCCGGTCAAATGGATGTAACAAGATTATACAAATATTGAATGGGATAATATACAGATAATTACACAGATAACTAATACAGATATTGAAATTTTCGATATCATTTGTCTTGTCGAATTGAATATTATGCACTTGGCCTCTCCAAGTTTAAATAATTTGTATTTATAGAAAATCAAAGTTCATCAAAAATATATTTCAGAAGATATTTTTTTCTTTTGGATTGTTAACATCTGCAATCAAAAATGGTAACTAGGAATTTTACTCACACTTAAAAAAAAAACTATATTTCAACAAACACTTATAATACCAATACTCACTGTCCGTAACATATGTTTTCAATGCCAATCATTTACCCTGAGTCTGATACTGCAAATTGCAAAAGAATTAATGATATCCAGGAGTCATCATCATGTAAAAGGTGAATGTTACACTACACTAACAACAGAAATATTGGGATTTATATCTTTAAGAGAAGCCCGATGGCCGAGTGACTAATGCTCTGGCACTCGGTGCCACAGGGTTCGGGTTCGAGTCTCGGCGATTCTATGGATGTTTGTAGTGGTTCGGAATCCACTTTAAATCTTAGGACCCTGTCTAATATGACTACTACTACACCACATCAGATTACTGTGCTTAGAACTGAGTTGCTCCTTTACAATTTGGGAATGATGTGAGTGAGAAATCTGATTGAATGGGCTCTGAGACGCTCTACGGTCATATGAGACCGGGACCTAGGGTTTAAAGTGGTTCCAAAAACATCCATAACACCGCCGGAATTCGAACCCGAAACCTGTAGTACCGAGGGCCGGAACGCTGGCCACTCGGCCATCAGGTCCCTTTCTAATATGATTGTAGAGCACTGGACGTAGGGCTGACAATCCTACCCTGTACCCCTCATCTCATGGTACGGAATTTGCCAGTAGGCAGACTATCTTGGCCCTCCATGGGATTGTTGTGCCAATGATGATGATGATATATTTAAGTAGTAATTTCTCTACATTTATGTATATGCTGCACTGGAGAAATACCCGAAAACTCCAAGCTTGCAATACCAGTATAGATTGCAAGACAAACTTTTTGCCCAAATCGCCATACCATCGCCCTTAACATAGAACTATGTATTAAAGTCCCTCAATAATATATAATTTCTTACGGTAATAAATTGTATGTATTATTTAGACTGAAGGCATGCAGTTTATCTGCATCGAAATTTCATTTCGCTTAATTCTGTGCCTCCAAAGACCTCCTAACCACAAAAGTACAGAAAAAGCATCTCATATTTTCTGCCGTCCAACAAACTTCCTTCACAACACCGGTAATAACAACTGGATCTATCGCACAACAAAATATCCTCGGTTCTTCCTTATCACAGAGAAAGTCGTCTTATGAGCGTGTGGGAGTAGTAGGAGGTAGGGACAGTCCCAAAGACTCCGTCCCGCATCACTGGCCTAATTGGAAGGGTCAATCCAGTCTGTCAGGTTTCGCTCCCGGGAGACCGGACTTTTGCGCCGGAATGCCCTATCGCCCGGCATGCCAATATTCTTGCCCCCTAAACGCCCGGGAATTTGGGGGGATAATGGCAATAATCTTCCAAGCCCCCTTCCCCCTCTGTCTACCTTGTGTACGCACAGCTTCAATTGGGTGCATGTTAACAAACGAAATGTTACCCGGATGACAAGAATCCGTAAATGTGGGGGGTGGATGTCCGACTTCAATGTGTCCAGGTTCTTTGAAGATTATTGGAATGCCTCATCCAAGGAATGGTTGTGAGGAAAGTATAATAACAGGGTGGTGGACGATGAAGTTCGATCTTGTGATGGCCCGTTAGGCCTAGTGGTCCTTGATTATATAGGGAAAAGTGATGAATATTGATAAAATTCATTAAATGAATATATGAGGGACTGATAAAATATCTTAATATTTATATATACCGGGGACTAATGGCCGAGTGGCTGGCCAGGTTTCGGGTTCGAATTCCGGTTACTTTATGGTTCGGAATTCACTTTAAACTGTAGGACCTGGTCTAATAAGATCGTATAGCGTTGGGGGGCAATGTTACTTGCGTCCGTAGCATATCTTCAAAGCTACTCGTGCCCTCTGGGTAGTGCTAAATGAGTAACAGTGGTGCAGCCTTTGCCTAGGGCATAAAGATTAATTTCTGTATTTTTAGCTGCATTAGAAACAACAACAACAGATATAGTTATAAAAATTCTTTAATATCCTGGTGGTTAATACAGGTGCCTGTTAATATCCTGTTAGTTAGTATCTTAAAATAATGTAACAAACTAGGGTTTTTAGGGTTGTCAAAGGGGAGAAAGGGGAGAGAATCGTTGGAATACCTATTTTGGTTTAAATATCTACATCATAATTACTTTTCTGCAAGTTCTGCGTTATTATATGTTATAAGACAAATTTACAGATTTATAAATAATGTAAGGACGAAATAATAAAAATCTCAATAATAATAAATTAGTTTTTGCTTGTGGAGTTTTAAGAGACCCACAGCTATTGGAAAACAGTAGGAATCACAAGATCTTTAATAAAAATAATTAAATATATTTTCTTATGCAATGTACGAGTCATGGTATGTATGTCCTGTTACACAAACCCATAATATTAGAAAAAGTAAAAAGGTAATAAGGAACAAGAACCAGTTTAAGAAAATAAAAGAAAAATGAAAACAGTATTCTTTTTTTTTTTAAAACTGAGGTCTCATTGATCGTTGGGTTGCTTATGTATGGGTCTCTAAATAACTTTAAAACATGATTTGTTCCCAAATATTTTTGTTTTAAACAATGCATAGATCAGTTACACACCGATATCTATAATTATCCGTCAAATTCCCTATTCTAATCCATAAACTCAGCTTCTCATCTTTCACAAATATTTCTATTTTACAAAAACTCATTAAAAAATTTCTGTAAATCATCATTTCTAACAATGGTTTTTAATATCTAGCATCCAAACTACTTTATTGCTCGCAGTTTTCCAGGTTTTTTTCTCTCATATGATATATAAATGAACCTTATGTTCCCAAGGAATGTAGGGAATATTTTAGTTCATTAATCAAATAAAATTAGCACATTACTTTAATTCTACGCGATAATGTCTAGTAGTTCTAGATACATCGTCAAATTTTCTGGCAATGACTTCTTAAGCTTATGAAAATCTTTAATTAGAGGAGAACGATCAGTGAGGAATTTCTTCACAACAGATGTCAATTTCTATGACCATCACTTCATCAAGACTTACTATGTATAACAGTTGGGCTGACATGTTCGTAGGCTACACATGGATGGCGCTACTAGTATTAAATCCATATGATTTTTAGTTAGCCTAACCTTCAAAAGACACGTGTATAAATTTGACAGCTGTTGTACTATTATTAGTATGTGAGTTATAGCATTTTTAGTGAAGCAACTTTTGTTAGTTTGAAAATACTACTAATAGTGCAACAGCTGTCAAATTTATACACGTGTCTTTTGAAGGTTAGGGCTAACTAAAAATCATATGGATTTAATACTAGTAGCGCCATCTATGTGTCAGCCTACAAACTTTCAGTCCACCTGTTATATATATATCAGCAAAATGAATAAAAGTTAATCATTTTTATTCATATAGTAGCCTAAAATTCTTCCTCATTGGCTCAACAGTGTTGAACCCAACGGCAATGTTGAACCATTGCCCTCAGCCATCTGCCTGCTGCCAATTTCGAGACAGGAGATGTTTTCTTTTTACGGTATATGGTAGTCATTCCTACTCCCTACGGTTTAAAGTGAATTCCGGACCACTACAAACAACCGTGGCACCGCCGGAACTCGAACCCGTGGTATCGAGAGCCAAAGTTCTAATCATTCAACCATCAGGCCCTATAAATAATAATTCACAAAGTTACTTGAGTAAAATAAATAATGAAACTTAAGCCATATCTGATATCACAGCTATCTAATCCAGCGTCACAAGAATATAAGAACCTAAGAGCTGTGAATGCTACTCATCCTGCATTAAGAACCAGTTTCAATGTAGTGTAGAGTACCAAATTGTGGGGTGATTGATTTTTGTTTATTTATTTATTTTTAAAGAAAATATTGCCATGCTGCAGAACTTCTTTGCTCCAGAAATTCACATAAGTTACGCGTATGTAAAAATAGCAAATAATTTCAACAGATTAAGGTGATTTTCCACACAGTTAATATTTATGATGGTATTAAGTCAAATTTATGTACGTGGCCATAGCATAAAGTCAACTCCACCATTTAATTTTTAGCGTGTGCTTTCTTGCAATATATTTTATTTTTATATATTAAAATCGAGATGTACATTGAAACATCACGTCCCTTACTTAAACTAACGATAATGATTTCAACAATGAGTGATAAAGGAAGATGTCTCTTTCAGAACTGCGATGATGTATTTATAATAAAAATTATTTTTCATTATTAAAAGCGTGAATAAATACAAAAAATGGAGCATGATTAGAATTGCTTTCTCAGAATTAACCCTTTCAAAAATCGTTATATTTTAAACAATGACTTTCAAGCAAAATGTTTAACATTAAAACTTCCATTCTCTGAATATATTTTTTTTTTCTGTGGAAGAGAGAAGTGCTATCCGGTGGCTCGAGTAATTGGGAAAGTCACCCCGAGGAGAGATTTGGGAGAGGATTACTCCAACTGACCGAATTGGGAAACCGGCTATAATTCCTCTTTGGAAGATCCCTCCTCTCGCCCGCGGCTACTCATTGGACACAAACTATTTGAAGACTGAATAGAAATCCCCCTCTTGTTTTTTTTATCACAGAGCAGGAAAGGTTATGGGTTAAATAAATAGTTTACTGAACTCGTAATCACACATGTGGGACTTCACGCTTTGTAAGAAAATCGGTAAACCGGCAAATTATGTTTACTGTATATTCTTTCTGTAGAAAAAAAGTTCAGCAACAGAAACATGGAACGATTGAATTTTTCTTTTCTTTTCAGAATACTAGAGCATATATATATTAAAATATTAATACATTGGAATATTTTACCAGCTGAATTTGTTCAGGGAAATGACTCTTGTAAAATTAATTTATGATGCTACTTATATTTCCTGTTTCATTTGTTTCCATATATTTGACAAATAATAATGCATCTGAGCGAAGAAAGATAAAGCATTTAAGTGTGCAATGACAATTTTTCATTGCCAATTGAATGAAAAATTTTCCGCTTTTGTAGGGCCTTGAAGCAACAACTAGCCTCTATTGATAAAAGGGAGAACACAAATGCCGTGAGATCTTCTCGAACGTTCCCAAACATAATGTAGAATAAATTTCAAATTCCTTCTGATACTACTATTACATTATTGTGCAGTATGAAGTGCAGAAATTTAAACTCGAAATTTAAATAAAAGTTGATGGATCCCATGCAGTAATATGCAAATTATTAGCATTTTAACCAATGGCTACAAAGTAGCAATAATGCTGCTTATGATAAGTATAAAGGGAGTTTCATATGCACGTACTTTGGTTGCGTGTGTAAATTCTAGTTTTGCCTAGAGTATGAAATAAGAATGTTTACCAAATCATGTCTAGAATTAATTGTGGTCTATCGAAATCACGACTTATTGACCTTTAGTATTGTAGTTTTGTTGTGATCCCATGCCTGTCTACAAGAATATGAAATCTCGCCTTAGAGGGTACATCTTTGTGTGAGATCCCAGATGCGCTCGGTTTCTGGATAGACATGATGCCCTTGAAATTCTGCAGAATCATGTAGCCAAATCATGCACTTTGAGTCAGGAACTCTTTTTCTGGGAAGATATGCTCAGTAAAAGTCGACTGCATCATATGTACCAGATATAACTTTGCTACAATATGTTACCTGAACGAAATTATGATGGAAAAATTCGAATTCTTTGTAATAGACTCCCCATAGAGCACACTAAGTAGCAGGAACTTTGCCTCTGGTTGAAATGTCCAACATTCAAAAAACTGCATTAAATAATATTGTAATTTTCATCTATAACTGAATTTGGCTATGTTTTATTGATCACTAGTGACAAATTAAATGTAAGGTGATTTGAAAGAAAAGAGACCTTGTGAATATGTTCTTATATTCACTGTAATTTCTGATATTTTACAAATTTAGCCCTTTTATAAAAAAAAAATTTAAGAAATTTCACGGAAATCAGAGAGAGTGGATACATGGAGCATATAATGCAACAAAATGGCACAAATCTAAACACAAAATGTAGAAAACATTTAACATTAAGTAGTGTAATGTTGTAATGAATGTACGTAATGTCAAGCTGTACTAAAAATATAATCAATGCTTTAATAAGTCTTAAAAACTTTCAATATTTTTATTATTTTTACACAAATTGAAAAATTCTAGCTCAAAAAGAAATGGAGATGTTTTAAATTGTAAACAAACTCCTTTGAAATTGTTTTCTTCATTAAATAATTGAGGACTTCATAAATGGATAGATTTCTAGAAATGTTATAATATCTGTGAATCTACAGGGTGATTATAATTAAAGTTCCACGTTCAAAATGCTGTAAAAAAAAAAAAAGAAACACTCGTCACGAATGAGTTCAAATTTGAACTCAAGATACTTGAAGAAGGGGGAAACGATATGGCATCAAAAAATGTTCCATCGATTTTTCCCAACCAATTTGATATGCCGTAGTGGATAGACTTTTCATTAACAGTGTCACAACTGTTGAATGACTTTGAAGTCATTTTTTCGTTAAAAACCGAAGTAATCAAGCACATTGAACACTACAGCTGTTTTTAATGTGCAACTCATGCCAAATACGGTTTGCCCCCTTTTTCAAAATATCACTGGCAGCCGAATTCACTTTCTTTATGCCGCTCACAGCACCATATAGTAATACACTTTGGAACTGTTTTTTGATGCCGTACCGTTTCCCCATTCTTCAATACCCTGTATAATCGCCCTGTATTTTGATTGATTTATGATTGTAGCTTACGCTACCAACAATAATAAAATCGTTATGCCCTTGCCTGCTAACTATATTATATTATCCATTGACCTCGAATGGGGCTCCTTGAAAATTGTGAAAAACAAATATTTTTCATTTGGTTTTTAATTAAATATTATCAATGAAGATTTAAATGTAGGAGCTTTTTATAAATAAATTGGCTTTTGAGAAATCTAATAAGAAAGACAAGTTATGTGTCTGGGATTTGTTTATGATCAAAAGCATTTTTCACAAAAACAATATGCAGACAATATATGTCTTTTCATAACTGGAAGCTTCTTTTCCAATTTTAATAAGTCTCCCACGTAATAAGAATTTCAATTTCTTTTATTTGTTTTGTCTAGCCGGGACTCTTTCTTTGAACTTAAATCAAAAGCAAAGAAAAATTCTCAATTTGAAAATATTCTAACTCATAAAAGAACCTCAAAATAAATATTTCAGAATTAAATTTTAATAATAAGCGTCTATTACTGAAATCTTTTTTAAAACCTTCATAATAAATATTTTTTTGATAATAGTTTAAAAAAAAAAATTCTTTAAAGTCCTCTAGATTAAATGTATTGATTTTGTTTTATTTTGTTATTTGAGGCTGGACTTTATTTTAACTTAAAGAATTAAAAGTTTGCATTATGTAATGTTGAAATAAATCTTCTGATGTCAGCAAAATTATTATAATGCTTTCCAAAATAACTTACAGGAGTAGATACCCACCTTATTATCACAAGGATCAAGGATCGTTTTATCACAAGGTTCGTTGCTCTACGGTCATTTGTGCACACTTTTTAGGCTAAATAGACCGGGACCTACAGTTTAAGGTGGATTCAGAGCCACCAACAAACATCCATGCCATCGTCAGGGTTCGAACTTGAAGCCTTCGGTACCAACGGCCAGAGCGCTAGCCAGTTCTCCAACAGGCAGCTTGTATCATATGGAAGAAAACTTACACTCTCACAATCACAAATGGTTTGGTTTTTGTCGCTTTACGGCCCTTTTGTGCACACTTTAGCTAAATAGATTGGGACCTACAGTTTAACATGGATTCCGAACCACTAATAAACATCCATGTCACCGCCAAGATTTGAACCAGAAGCCTGTGTTACCAAAGACCAGAAAGCTAGCAAATTGGCCATCAGGCCGCCAATCACCAATGGTCTTTAATTTCAAAATGAAGTAATTCCGATGTCCTGTCGTGCAACTGTCGTTCCTGTCTACGTGGAACTGTCTTATTCAGTTGCACGTGGTCATGAACTTGGATCGAGTGACGCTTTTATTCTTGTTTTCTGGTCATGAACTCGGGCCGAGTGTCATGGTTCTGTGCTTGGTATGTCATGGATGTCTGTACTAATATGTCATGGATGTTTTATGATAATTAATTTTTGATGGCGAAATTCATAGAAAACCTCACATTCTAAAACTGTAGGTATACAAAACGGCCTGACGGCCGAGTGACTAGCGTTCTGGCCCTCGGAGCTACAGGTTTTTATCCGGCGGTTTGCCATGGACATTTGTTCAGAATTCAGTGTTCAGAATTCACTTTAAACCGTAGGTTCCGGTCGAATATGACTGTAGAGCGTCGGGCTGACAATCCTGCCACGTAAAAAGGAAACATCTCCTATCTTACAATCTGAAAGTAGACAGACGGCTTTTTGGCTCACCATGGGGTTGTTACGACCTGATGATGGTGATGACGGTCGGAGCCGAGTATCTAATTTATGTTGAAATAGTAAGTGCCAAGCCAAATACAATTTCACCTTTTTAAAAACCTTTTGGTTATTCACACAGATAATTAAAATAATCTATCAAATTATTTTAAATATTCTCATTACTAACCAAGTTATCTGAATGAGCATTTTAACAATGCTTTATAGCTCGGTACTTATTCTTTAAATCTTTATAAAATTAGCGTTAAAAAGTTTGCTGCATTTGTTAATTTTATTAGGCCCAACTCGTAGCTCAGTGTCAACGCTTGCTGCTGACAAACATTGTGTTGAGGTTTAATCCTCTGGTAGTTGGTTGTGGACACTACTAAACAAAAACCGAGGAGAATCACTGATATTTTGCGAAGTTCATCATCTTGCTTTCGTTAGTCACACTTACCGTTAGTCTCATTTAGTTTGTTGGAGCATTTTGTGGAAAGGGAATGTTGATGTTCTGGTAATCCCTAGAGGCAAATAACACAGAAAAAAATATAAACAACAGAATGGTAATTTCTGTACTCTTTACTGGAGGCCCAGAGAAAACGTATCCTGATCACACGGACCTTTATTATGGTGTTTCTAGCCTTTTTTAAATTTTTATTCTTAAAACATTTAACTTGTTTTATGTCTTTTAGTCATTTTTGTTAAGAATGTCTGGTCTTAATTGTCTATGTAATTTTGATTATATTATATGTTCTTTTTTGTTTCTTACGTTAAGTGGGGACATTTATATGGATTGAATTCCGATAAAGCCATAAGTAGCAACAGCAGCATGTTAAATATTCAAAATGAATTTTGTTAGAAATATTTTTCACAATGCAATAATGAAGTATGTGCTTCTGCAATGTAGACCTGTTTGAAAACATTTCCAGCAATTCTTAGACTTCAGATGACATTTATTATAACACAATTTTAAAAGCAGTCGTCTAGGACGAATTTTACACTAATACAAATTTTATTTGGGAAGTGTACTTACTGAATTTGGTACTCTGGGTTAATGTATTTCCTTCCATAGAAAGTGAACATAGTTAACAAAATAAAGAAAAATGCATAATTAATCAAATATATTACATCTAATATTGTAATATAATTTCATAAATTATATTACACATTTTTAACATTTATAAATTATATTACACATTTTTTACAATTATAAATTTTATTACACATCTTTTACATTTATAAATTATACATTGCACATTTTTTTACATTTATAAATTATATTACACATTTTTTACATTTATAAATTATAATACACATTTTTTTACATTTCTAAATTATAATACACATTTTTTACACTTATAAACTTTTATTACACATTTTTTTACATTTATAAGTTTTATTACACATTTTTTACATTTATAAATTATATATTGCATTTTTTAACATTTATAAACTATATTACACATTTCATTCCTTACACATTATAAATAACCTTATTAAAAAAATTTCATTTTATTTATAAACAATAAAAAGTAATTATCTTTTCTAATTCACATTTTGGGTATTTGTCGGAAAACATAGTAATCATCTATCAAAACTTTCACAAATTCATTTCTTATAAACATCACAAATCTGCAAAACTAAAAAACAAAATCACTGAAACAACATGAATTCCGTAAAAAAATCAATTCGAAACATAGCAATTCATCATATAGGCAATCACAAGTACAAAAAAAAAAAAAAAAAAAAAAAACTGCATAACAGATTCAAACTAATCTGTCGAACTCGAACATTTAGATTAAAATCTTTTCTCTCTATTTTTACCATTTTATTCGAGAATTTTTTTTTCCCTGCATATCTGGAGAAGAATTTGAAAAAAAATGGAATCGATTCGACATTTGCTTTTTGCATGGAAGTAGTCCTCTGAAAATAAGCACACGCTGAGTTTGAGAGATCTTTAATCATAATGAGTTGCCAGCCAATACAGGCAGTAATTACGATTTGCCTCATCGCCAACAAATCCTGTTAATGAGCTGGCCCCCTTTTTTGACGTCACCTTTCTCAGTGAATCAAATCGTTAGAAGGGGGGCGGGGTGTTCTGGGCTTCTCTCTGAGGATTTGGGTGAGAGACTCGGTCGTCAGAAAGAGAAGATTAAAGCGGATTAGTGGAGCTCCATAACAGCCTGGTTTAAGGTACGAATTTTGAATTTGTATTGGTTTTCTGTAAAAAAAAGATACTAGAAAAAAACTCTTAATTTCTTAAATACATTTATAATATTTTTTTGTACAAGTACCATATAATTCCTTTTTAGGTAATTTTTGTGGCACCATTTGTAGAGAATGAAATCATTAGTAGCAAAATGTCTTGTGGTTTCTTTCTATGTGAGAAACTTAATCAGAAAAATAAAGAAAAAGAGGAATTAGTTAAGCTCCTTAGCCAGTCTGTTTTCAGGTTTAAGTTTTGATATCTTACTTCTAGAGATAGATTAAACTGAGATGGTACGTAGGGGGTATATGTATGGTATTACTAAAGATAGATTATACTGGAGACAGTACTGAGAGTATGTAGATGGTATTGCTAGAGATAGATTATACTGATACATGGTACTGAGAAGGTATATAAATGTTACTGCAAGAGATAGATTATACTGATACATGATACTGGGAAGATATATAAATGGTACAGCTAGAGATATTTTATACTGGCAGAGTATATAGATAGACGACCTTGGCCCACCATGGGGCTGTTGTGCAAATGATGATATTCGGCCAAAGACTTTTTATACTAAATTGTGCGACGTTTTATGGAAATTTACCTCAAATTATGCATATTCTCCATATGTTTGATATGATATTAAAGCTACTACATCACTCAGTTAACAAAATAAAGAAAAAAATGCTACATGTATTTTGTGTAACATAATTTAATGTACTATATATTGCACATTTTATTAGTAAATAATCTTTTGAAAAATAATAATTTATTTATAAACAATAAAAAGTAATTATCTTTTCCAAATTTGATTTTGGGTTTTTTCGGCAAACATCGTAATCATCTATCAAAACTTTCACAAAATCATTTCTTATAAACATCCTAAATCTGAAAAATAAAAAAATCATTCAAACAACATCAATTCCGTAAAAAAAAATCAATTCAAAACATAGCAATTCATCATGTGGAGGCATTCACACATTAAAAAATAATAATAATAAATCTCCAACTGCCTAACCAGATTCAAACTAATCTGTCGATTGTGAACATTTAGATTCAAATCTTTTCTCTCTTTTTCAACTATTTTACCATTTTCTACCAATCTACAATTTTTTTCTTTCTGCGAATCTGAAGAAGAATTTGATAAAAAGGGAAGTGATTCGATATTTGCTTTGGCGAGGAAATAGTCTCCTGAAAATAAGCAGACGCTGAGCTCTTTAATCAAAATGAGTCGGTAGCCAATACCGGCAGTAATTACGATTTGCCTCATCGCCAACAAATCCTGTTAATGAGCTGGCCCCCTTTTTTGTGCGACACCTTTCTGAAAGAATCAAATCGTTACTAGATACTATCGTAGATACTAGAAACAAAAAAGAATTCTAATTTTTTAACTAGATTTCCAATAAATTCTTTTTATGGTGCAGATACCATATAATTTCTGTTTTTCAGAATTTTTGGGACATCCTTCGTAGAGGAAGAAGTCATTAGAAGAATATATTTCATGTGGTTTCTTTCGAAGTGAGAAATTAATATTAGTTAGTCTTTAATAGTCTTGTTTCATGTTTGAGTTCTGATATGTTACTGCTAGAGATAGAATATACTGAGATGGTACTGACAGGGTATAGACGACTTTGTCCCACCCTGTGGCTCACCACCTGTTGCACAAAGGATGATATTCGGCCAAAAAAAGCTTTTTATACCAAAATGTTATGAGTTTTATAGAAATTTTATGTTTCACCACGAATTATGCAGATTCTCCATACAACTCCATTCGTATGTTTGATCTGATATTAAAAAGTTACTACATCACGCAGTTAACAAAATAAAGAAAAAATGCATAATTAATAATATATATTACATCTAATATGTGTAATATCATTTAGTGTAATACATATTAAACATTTCATTAATAAATAATCTTAATAGTAAAATAATCTTATTAGTAAATAATATTAATTTATTTATAAACAATTAAAATAATTATCTTTCAAAATTTGATTTCGGGTTTTTGACGGAAAACATCGTAATCATCTATCAAAACTTTCAAAAATTCATTTCTTATAAACATCACAAATCTGCAAAAATAAAGAAAATATGACTCAAACTACATCAATTCAGGAAAAAAATTGATTCGAAAACATAGCAATTCATCATGAAGGCAATCACACATTAAAAAAAAAAAACCAAACTGCATAACCAGATTCAAACTAATCTGTCGAATGTGAACATTTAGATTAAAATCTCTTCTCTCTTTTTTTTTTTTACCATTTTATTCCTACAAATTTTTTTCTACAAACCTATAGAAGAATTTGAAAAAAAAAGGGGAGCTATTCGACATTTGCTTTTTGCGAGGAAGTAGTTCTGCTGAAAATAAGCAGATGCTGAATGCGAGCTCTTTAATCATAATGAGTCGGTAGCCAATGCCGCCTGTAATTACAATTAGCCTCATCGCCAACAAATCCTGTTAATGAGCTGGCCCTTTTTTGTGACACCTCTTTGGAAGAATCAAATCATTAGAAGGGGGGGGAGGCGTTTCCTGTGGCTTCTCTCTGAGGGTTTGGGTGAAGAGACTCGGTCGTCTGAAAGAGAAGATTAAAACATATTAGTTGAGCTCCATGATAGCCTGGTTTAAGGTTTAAATTTTGAATTGGTATTGGTTTTCTGTAAAAAACGATACTAGAAACAAAAAACAAATGCTAATTTTTACATACAGGTATGATATAATTACATTTTGGGGAATTTTGGAACAACATTCTTAGGGAAGGATATCATTAGAAACATAAATGTCTTGGTGCTCCTTTCTAGGTGAGAATTTTGGTTTGATGAAGAAAGAAAAATATTAATTAGTTAAGCTCCCTAATAATCTGGTTTCAGCTTTGATGTCTGATATGCTGCTGTTTGCAATAGAGGACATTGAGGTGGTACTGATAGTTTGGTATTGATAGTAATAAATGATATTAAGATAGTACTTCTAGAGATAGATAATACTGATGTGATAATTCTAGATACTGATGGTACTGATAGATGTTACTTCTAGAGATAGATGATACTAAGGTGTTACTGATAGATGTTACTTTTAGGGATATATAATACTGAGATGGTACTGTTAGAAATAGATTATACTGATAGATGGAACTACTAGAGATAGATGATATTGCTAGACATAGATAATACTGACGTGGTACTGATAGATGGTACATAGATAAATGATACTGAAATGGAACTGATAGATGGTATTGCTAGAGATAAACACTAGATTGAGACACCTTTCTGAAAGAATCAAATCGTTAGAGGGGGAGGAGTGTCCTGTGGCTTCTCTCTAAGGATTTGGGCGAGAGACTCTTTCGTCTGAAAGAGAAGATTAAAATGTTAGTGGAGCTCCATAATAACATGGTTTAAGGTTTGAATTTTGAATTGGTATTGGTTTTCTGTAAAAAGCGATACTGGAAACAAAAAATATTTCTAATTTTTTAACGAGATTTACAATAAATTTTCTTCATGGTACAGGTACCATATAATTATTCTTTGGGGATTTTTGTGACGTCTTTCGTAGAGAAGGAAATCATTAGAAGCTAAAATTTCTTGTGGCTTTTTTTCTAGGTGAGAAATTTGGTTTGATGAAGAAAGATAAATTTTAATTAGTTAAGATCTTTAATAAACTGGTTTCAGGTTTGAGTTCTGATATGCTACTCCTAGAGATAGATTATACTGAGAGGATATATATAAATAGTACTACTACTAAAGATAGAATATACTGAGATGGTATTTAGAGTGTATATAGATGGTATTGCCAGAGATAGTTTATACAGATAAATAGTACTGAGAAGGTATATAAATGGTACTGGTAGAGATAGATTATACTGAGATAGTACTGAGAGGGTACATAGATAGACGACCTTGGCCCTCCATAGGGCTGTTGCTCAAATGATGATATTCGGCCAAATGCCTTTTATACTAAAATGTGGGATATTTTATGCAAGTTTTACGTCTTACCTCGAATTATGTAGATTCTGCATGTTTGATCTGATATTAGAGCTACTGCATCGCTCTGTTAACAAAATAAAGAAAAAAATTCATAATTAATAAAATATATTACATCCAATGTGTATAATATAATTTAATGTAATATATAGTACACATTTTATTAGTAAATAATCTGTTTTTAAAATATTAACTGCTAGAGATAGATGATACTGAACACATATTACTATACTATACTATATTACACATATTGCATGCAATATATTTTATGAAATATTAATATTACACATTTTATAAGTGGATAATTTTTTGAAATATTAAATTATTTATAAGCAATAAAAAGTAATTACCTTTTACAAAATTGATTTTGTTTTTGGTTTTCAAAAGCATCGTAATCATCTATCAAAACTTTCACAAATTCATTTCTTATAAACATCACAAATCTTCAAAAATAAAAAAATCACTCAAACAATACCAATTCCGTCAAAAAAAAAAATCAATTCAAAACATAGCAATTCATCACAGCGGCAATCACAAGTTTAAAAAAAAATCCCACCAACTGCATAACCAGATTCAAACTAATCTGTTGAACGCGAACATTTAGATTAAAAATCCTTTCTCTCTATTTTTAACATTTTATTCCAAGAATTTTTTTTTTACTAATCTGAAGAAGAATTTAAAAAAAAAAGGGAAGCGATTCGACATTTGCTTTGCGAGAAAGTAGTCCTCTGAAAATAAACAGATGCTGAGTGCGAGAGATCTTTAATCATAATGAGTCGGTAGCCAATACCGGGAGTAATTACGATTTGCCTCATCGCCTACAAAACCAGTTAATGAGTTCACCCCTTTTTTGGCGACACCTTTCTGAAAGAATCAAATCATTAGAGGGGTGAAGGGGTGTCCTGTGGCTTCTCTCTGAGGATTTGGGTGAGAGACTCGGTCGTCTGAAAGAGAAGATTAAAACGGATTAGTGGAGATCCATAATGGCCTGGTTTAAGGTTTGAATTTTGAATTGGTATAGGTTTTCCGTAAAAAACACACTAGAAACAAAAAAAATTACTTTCTTTTTAACTTTAGATTTACAAAAAACTAGTTTTTGCCGTACAGGTAACATGTAATTCATTTTGAGGTAACTTTTGAGACACCATTCATAGAGAAGGAAATCATCAGACTCTAAAAATTTCTTTTGGTTTCTTTCTAGGTGAGAAATTTGTCTGATGAAGAAAGATAAAGTCTAATTAATTACGCTCTTGAATAGTCTGGTTTCAGGTTTGAGTTCTGATGTTACTGCTAGAGATAGATGGTACTAAGATGGCACCGATAGATGGTACTGCTAGAGATATATATATACAAAGATGGTACTGATAGATGATACTGAGATGGTACATGATACTGAATAAGATGGTACTGAGTTGATAGTACAAATAGATAGATATATACTGAGATGGTACTGATAGATGATAGATTATATGATAAATGCTACTAGAATAAGATATACTGAATTGGTACTACTAGAGATAGATTATACTGAGATGGTATAAAGATAGACGATCTTAGCCCACCATGGGCTGGTTGCACAAAGGATGTTATTTGCCCAAAGGCTTTTTATACTAAAATGTTTGTAGTTTTATGGAAATTTTACATTTTGCCTCAATTACGCAGATTCTCCATATGTTTGATATGATATTAAAGATACTACATCACTCAGTTAACAAAATGAAGAAAAAATGCATAATTAATAAAATATATTACATCTAATATGTGTAATATAATTTAATGTAATATATATTAAACAATTTATCACTAAATAATCTTTTTTTTAAATATAAATATTTTTATAAATAATAAAAAGTAATTATCTTTTCCAAATTTAAGTTCAGGTTTTCTCGGAAAACATCATAATCATCTATCAAAACTTTCACAAATTCATTTCTTATAAACATCACAAATCTGCAAAAATAAATAACAAATTTACTCAAACCACATCACTTCCGTAAAAAAAAAAAAATCAATTCGAAACATAGCAATTCATCATGGTGGCAATCATAGGTTCAAAAAAAAAAAAAATGCATAACCAGATTCAAACTAATCTGTCGAATGCAAACAAACATTTAGATTAAAATCTTTTCTCTCTGTTTTTTCAACATTTTATTCCAAGAATTTTTTTCTTTCCAACAAATCTGAAGAAGTATTTAAAAAAGGGTGAAGCGATTCGACATTTGCTTTTGGGAGGAAGTACTTCTGCTGAAAATAAGCAGACGCTGAGTGCGAGAGATCTTTAATCATAATGAGTCGGCAGCCAATACCGGGAGTAATTACGATTTGCCTCATCGCCAACAAATCCTCTTAATGAGATCACCCCCTTTTTTTGCGGCACCTTTCTGAAAGAATCAAATCATTAGAGGGTGGGAGGGGGTGTCCTGTGGCTTCTCTCTGAGGATTTGGGTGAGAGATTCGGTCGTCTGAAAGAGAAGATTAAAACGGATTAGTTGCGCTCCATAATGGCCTGGTTTAAGGTTTGCATTTTGAATCGGTATTGGTTTTCCGTAAAAAGCGATACCAGAAACAAAAAAATGCTAATTCTTTAACTAGATGTTCAATAGATTTTTTTATGGTACAGATACCATATAATTTCTTTTTTGGGTAATTTTTGTGACCCGATTCGGAGAGAATGAAATCATTAGAAGCAAAAATTTATTGTGGGATCCTTATAGGTGAGAAATTTAATCGGACGTAAAAGATCAAAACGAATAAGTTAAGCTCCTTAATAGTCTGGTTTCAGGTTTGAATTGTATTGATATTCGCAGTATCATGTCTGATTCAGATTTATATGCTACTGTTAGAGATAGATGGTACTGATAGAAATAGATAATACTGAGATGGTACGGCTAGAGATGGTATTGATAGGAGGTATGATATTGAGATGGTACTGATAAAGATAGATAATACTGACACAGTATGGCTAGAGATGGTATTGATAGGAGGTATAATATTGAGATGGTACTGATAGAGATAAATAATACTGAGATGGAACTGATAGAGATATATAATACTGAGATGGTACTGAAATGGTATATAGATTACTAAGATAGTATATTTATCTAAGTGGCAAGGCTATAAACAAAAAATTCAATGTTTTATTTCATTTAAAATAAATTTCCTTCTTTCAGGTACTGTAAAATTCTTTTTTTTTTTGCCACTTTATGTTTGTATATTCATATAGAATCAAATTAATAAATACAGAGATTTCTTATGTCTTCTCTCTAAAGATTTTGTGTGTCGAAAAATTAATTAAAATTCTAAGAAAAGATTAATTTAGATTAGGCGAACTCTTTAATAGTCTACTTTCGTAAAATCCATAAGTCAAAGTTCAGTTCTCAAACCCATGAAAACCGTACAGAAAGAAAATCGACAATAACAAACTATAATTTAAAAAGTCTCTAACATAAGAAATAAATAAACAGTAATTGAAACTTAAACTAAAATAGACTTAGACAAGCTAATAAATATATTAACAAAAATAATAAACTTAAAGAATATTCGATTTTGGTAAACCAAAAAAGAAATCCACACTTAATGTGTTATGAAGTGTCACCAGATACAACAAATAAAGACATAAGAGTAAGCATAAGACACTAATCCTTAGATTGGTTTATCGCTCTATTGTCATTTAGCGCACAATTTCGGCTAATTAGACCGGGACCTACAGTTTAATGGGGATTCCGAAACACTAATAAACATCCATGCCACCCCCAGGATTGGAAACTGAAGCCTATGGTGCCAACGTCAGAGCGCTAGCCAATTGGCCATCATGCCGCTCTAATGCTTAGAGGAAACAATCCAACAATCTTACAGTAGAAACTTCCAACAATCTTACAGTAGAAACATCCAACAATCTTACAGTAGAAACATCCAACAATCTTACAGTAGAAACATCCAACAATCTTACAGTAGAGAACTGGTCAAATTGGCAAACTGAAAACTGGCAAAATTGAATCTTAGAAATTAATAGGAATGCAATTGCCTAATAGGACAAAAAGAAACTGAATACTGATTGGGAAAAAAATATCCTTTAGGAAAAAAAAATGCAAAAATGCAAAGTTTTAAGTGTTTAAAATTTAGTCACCTCGATGCACGAGTGAAAGGGATATTTTCACAAATTGTGTCAACAATGAACACAAACAGGAGGACTGCAAGTCAAATACCAAGTACAAGAACTGTAGTTTACACCATATATAAAGTTTCATCTAAAATTGAAGGCAATATAATGCTAAACTTTTTAAAAAAGAAATTCATTTTATCATAAATAAAATTGATTATGGAGCTCAAGAAAATCAGACATCTATTAAAAGAGCTTATGTTATTCTAATTAATGCCAGAGCAGATATGATATAATTAAATTAGTGCGTCCCTAGCAATAGCTTTGGCGTTTTATCACTTAATGAGCATATTTCTATGAAAATCTAATTTAGAGTATTCCTTTTAAAAATTATTGCAAGTGATAACGGTTCATAAACAGCATTAGAAAAATTACTCCAGTATTATTTTTTTTAAATTAGAGAAATTTTCAAAATTAAGCTTCATATCAAAGATATCAATTTAATTTTAGATTCCATCTAATTTAAATTTATATTCATTCTGCTAGTGCTGACATTTAAATTAATTTGAACACAATTCGGCATTTTCTAACGAAATTTGTGTATTTTTATTTGATAATTTTAATTTATATCTGGCGTAGTCTAATTCATATATCGAGTTTAATTCATATCTTGTCATATGAGGACAAAAAAGACCTGTATGAAAGAGAAAGCAAATTATTTGCTTTTCGTGAAATAGACTGGATGTTAGAAAATTCGCATGAATTTCTACTTAATTAGTAGAGATCAGATCTGGATGGATCTGTTGATTGTTAAAAACATTACAGCAGAAATTAAAGTTGATTAAATTATGAATAGTGAGTAACACCTTTTAATTATGAATTTGGTAGTTATGAGTTTATTAGTTAGTTATTAGTTTGGTAGATACCATTTTTACGCCTAAAGAAAAATGTGTCTCAATAGAAAAAAATGGCTGGAAATAAAAAAAAAAAATATTTATACTAATCAGCAGAAATCTAACTATTAAAGTCTTGGATATAGGCAAATTGCATGATTTTATTAATAAATTTTAAGATAAATTACAACTTATCATTAAGGTTGTGAAGAAATATATATTTAATAAAAATAAGAATATAAAAAGAAATGTTTGTTTAACTGCAGAATTGTAGATCAAAAGGAGCAAAACCTAAGCATTTAGAAGATTATACCAAAAATAAACCTATTAGAGAGTTTTTGCATAACGTTTTTTATCGTCCGATATTTTCTTCCTAGCGCGCATGCTCATAGGAAACATTGTACCTATTGCGCATGCATATCTGTAATACTGCACTACTGAGCTATTCCTATAAGCATGCGCGCAAGGAAGAAAAAATATCGGACGATAAAAAAACAGTATGCAAAGACTCTCTATTATTCAACTCAAAAAACAAAACTCTGAGATACGTCAGACTGAATTAAAAAAATAACAACAATTTTTAAAACGAAGAAGAAAAATTTGAAGAATGCAATATTGCACTATTGATATTTTTGGAAATAATTTTAGCATAATCTCCAATATATAAATAGAAGTACAAACGGAGATATCTTTAAACATGATAGTACTTACACACTATAAAAGAATCTATATCAGAATTACAAAAATATAACTTCCCCATGGTGAAGTGTTTCGAAGGCAGCAGTTAACAAACATCCACAACACCGCCGGGACTCGAATCTGAAATACAGAGGACCAGAAGCGTTAGCCGCTCGGCCGCTCAGGTTCCCGTAGCTTTCAGTACTGAAAAGACGATTAATGTAATGATTGTATATTCTATTCATTGTAATTAGATGAATTTCCCTCATCTTTTCACTGTGCAATAGATGAACCTTAATACACATTTCAACCCAAACTAAATAGAACATGAGCTGCCATTCTTATGAAACGAATACACTGTGAGTAATTAATTACTTTGAAATACACATTCATTAATTAAATAGGAAGGGTAAAGAAACCATTACACGAATGATAAAAAAAAGTGTTACCAAGCTTAGGAAAATACCGTTTTTGTCGTAGAGAAACGCAAAACGACTGGAGTTGACTCAATGGGTACCCCCTTTCACTCGCTCCCGCGTCCCCCTATTTGTAAAAGGGGGAGGAAAAGATGAAGAAGTCGACCCATTCTTTCCGCATTTTTCTCTGTCATTGATTCCTTAGAAACGTTTTTATTTTTGCATGAATGTCGGGCAGTGCGGTTTCCGATAAAAAGAAAAAAAAGAAAAAAAAGAAGGGCGGCGTTGAAAAAAAATTTATTGCTGGAAACTTTTCATTCTTTGGGGCTTCCGCGGACATCTATCAAACGATACTTAGACGGAATTTGGTGTGGGTGGAAAAAGAAACCGACGCTTCCGGTGTTTTTAGGGAGATTCGTTCCAGAAACGATCCATTTCCGCGTGCAGTGTTACATGTGTAAGGTATTCGACCATGTCCCGCTGCTTAAATCTATTTTAAAATGTAATTTTTTTTAGAAAAATTTTTTTAAATTCATTAATCTCGTCAATTTAATGCAAACAAGTAATATATAATTTTTTTTTAATTAATTCCTACTTTTTTTATTATTATTAAATTCTACTATTAGTTCCCACTCTCCCTATATATATCTTGTTCCAATTTTCAATCGTTAATAAAATATTTTTATTCATCCACTCAAGTTCAAATACATTTTTTTGAACTTGTAGTGGATGACACTTGATATTAATACAGTTTTTCAAACATTAATTCATTAATTAACTTTAATTAATTTGAATAATTTGTCGTAAATTTCACACAGTGCCAGAAACCTAAAAAAGAAAAAAAAATTGAAATACCATATGCTTGGAAAATTTAAATTGAAAATTGGTCTTATTTTTTTGGAGGCAGTAATATTAGTTATTTTGACCATTGAAAGAAAACATAGGTGTCATTTAGATTTTAATAATTTCTTAATCGCATTCCTTTCAATGACAAACATAGATATCAAAGATATCGATTCAATGATATCTTTAAGAGGTTGAAAATTGTGACAATTGTTTGAATTAATATTTAACACTAAATTTTTGTATTGAAAAAAGATATATTTTTATTTAAATATTTTTATTTATTATACGGATTAATAAGCTTTGGTTAAAAACATGTTTAGGAAACTGTAGTATTGTGAATTTAATTTTTATATGTCTTATAAAAGTAAAAGTAGAAAGCAATTATCACGTAAATGTAGAAAGCATTTATCTCATATTTACCGTAAGAAAATTGCACTCATCAATCGAAAAGATGTTACTCTTTATCATCAGGGTTCAACAAGGCAGAAAGTGTCTTTTCCTTTCAAATAGATTGGATAAACTGGTACAAATGGATTGATCCTTCAATTTAAAAGACATGTATCTCCAACCTTAATCCAATATTTTACTTAGTCTTAATTCGGTGTTTCAACAATTCTAAATCAGATCTGATGCCATTTGGTGGTAGCGTATAATAGCCAGCAAGCAATAAAAAAAAAGAATCGATTCCTGCAGATAGCATGTTCAACAATTACTCCATTGATGAACGAATGAATTCGGTGGCAAATTTAGCAAAATGTTTCCCGTAGACAGTGTATCTGTGGGAAGAATTCTGTGCAAAATGAGGGTTAAATACCCCAAAAATTCTGTTCTTGTTTCTTATTCCATTTGGTGGTCATCAACATCTAAATAAAGTCCATGAGCCCATGTGGTGTCATGGAAGGAGGGCGAGGGGGAAGGCAGCTTCTGTTGTGATAGAGCACCTGCACCAAAGTCTGACTTGGCTCCATGACGCTGACTTTTTTGGGGGTAGGGTTGTAAGCTCTACAGCCTAAGCTCTAATGTCATATAACACTGGGACCTGCTACTTAAAGTGGATTCCGAACTACTACAAAAATTCACGGTACCGTCGGGGCTCAAACACGAAACCTATGGCACAGAGCACCAAAACGTAGACTCGGTCATCAGGGCCTCCAGAAATTCTTGCAGCTTGGTGGTTAAATGTTTAGAGCTCTTGCCTTTGGTATCACAGGTTTCAGGTTCGAATCCTGGCAGTGACAAGGATGTTTGGGAATGGTTCGGAATCCACGTTAAATTGTAGATTCCAGTCTTAATGAACCTAAATTGAACAAAAAATTGAACATCGACGACTAAAATCCAGAAATTCTCTTTGGAATTCATTAATTAACACAATGGATCATGAACGAGTTAATTATATAATCCCGAGGTGAAGTACAGAAAGTACACAGTATCACTTAGAAAAAGTATAGAGGCAGAAAGTGCAAAGTATCGTAGGGAATATTACGTAAAAACGTAGAATTCCTATCCATTTGAAGGAAAAAGTTTAGAATTGAACGTTTTCCGTTTTGAAACTGACGCTCAGCCAACATTAATCCAGGAAATATTTGTATGCAATTTTTATTTCCTCCATACCTTTCGTTCGATAGATGCCCGAAGAATCTTTTTGATAGATTCGACGAATTTTCAATTCCCCCCCTACTCCTCTGAGGGAAAGGGGGGAGAAAAAAGACCACGGGGAAAATTCCCACCCCTCCTTTTACGCCTTGGGGTGTAATTTAATAAATAAATTATTAAAAAGTATGAATTTCCTTTTCCTTTTCCTGGGAAATAGGGCAAGGAAAAAGTCTCCCTTCACATTTTCCTGTTTCTCAGGAAAGCTGCAAAAGACGGTGCGATTTTACGATGCCGTGAAATATTGGGATGGAAGGAATATATATATTTTAAATCTTTTTTTTTTTCCTTTTTTTCGGATCGGGTCAGGATCTGTATCGCGGGTATGAAAAGGTAAATCTGGGATAGGGAAAGGGAAAAAAAAAAAAATCCCAGCAGGAAAACTGACGCATCTGCATTTTGGTGCTTTTGAAGTGAAATATATATAATACATTTTAGGCGATGGATAATATTTCGGCATTAAAGTGGGGAAATATTTATCGGTTATGGCCTTTGTGCTAAAAACGTGTAAGAATACAAAATTTATTTATTAAAACGCTTTCTGCGAGAAGATTTCTGACCACTTTCTGGCTGCCCAATATTTTCAAATGATAATAAAATTTGAATATCAATAAAATAGATTCCCGTTGTTGACTTGCCTATAAATCAGTTTACCTTTATTGTAAAACTCACTTCAAAATTTGAAATTATCATACTTTACACTACATACTGATATAATTACATACTGATATACTTTACACTAGTTGTCACCATTACAAAGCAGTGACTACAACGGTCACTGCTTTGTAATGGTGACAGCTAGTGTAAAGTATATAATACAGATAGTGAAAGTAAGTTGTACAAATAAAGTATGTTGTACAAATAGTGTAAAGTATGTCGTGTAAGTATGCTAGTGTAAAGTATGTCGTATAGATAGTGTAAAAGTATGTCATATAGATAGTGTAAAGTATGTCGTATAAGCTTGCTAGTGTAAAGTATGTCGTATAAGCTTGCTAGTGTAAAGTATGTCGTATAAGCTTGCTAGTGTAAAGTATGTCGTATAAAGTGTAAAAGTATGTAATAAATAGTATAAAGTCGTGTAGGCTTGCTAGTGAAAGTAGGTGGTGTAAGTATGCTACTGTAAAGTATGTCGTTTTCTGTGTGAAGATTGCTGACCACTTTCCTGCTGCCCAAATATTTTCAATAATAAAATTTGAATATCAATAAAATAGATTCCTGTTGTTGACTTGCCTATAAATCAGTTTACATTTTATTGTAAAACTTACTTCAAAATTTGAAATTGTATTAATAGTAAGATGAACAGCTAGTGTGCAGGAGGGATCCACTGATCCAAATCCAGGCTCGAATCCACTGATGCTGTCCGTTGTCACTGCTTTCGGAAACGAGGAGTATCGGTGGATATGGAGACAGCTAGTGTAAAGTATGTCGTGTAAGTATGCGTGTAAAGTATGTCGTATAGATAATGTAAGGTATATCTAAGTATGTTAGTGTAAAGTATGTATAAGTATGCTCCTGTAAAGTATGTCCTGTAAAATGCTACTGTAAAGTATGTCGTATAAGTATGCTACTGTAAAGTATGTCATGTTTATGGTATAAAGTATGCTATGGTACTGTAAAGTATGTCATGCATTTATGGTACTGTAAAGAGTATGTTGTATAAGTATGCTACTGTAAAGTATGTCAAGTATGGTACTGTAAAAGTATGTCGTATAAGTACCGCTGTAGTCACTGCTTTCAGAAACAAAGAATACAGGGGGCATGTCAAGCAATTATGGTATGTCGCATAGATAGTGTAAAGTATGTCGTATAAGTGTGTATGTCGTACAGATAGTGTAAAGTGTGGTGTCCGTTGTAGTCCCTGCTTTCAGAAACAAGGAATGCAGGGGACATGGTGACAACTAATGTAAAGTATGTCGTATAGATAGTGTAAAGTACATCGTATAGATAGTGTAAAAGTATGATTCTGAGTTTCCCTCAAAAGCGAAACGCCAAAAGGGGTCCATTTGTCTGTAAATGTCTACTCTGAAAGTCCCCTTCCCCTTCCAAAGTTCTCCCGTAACATGTATGTCCTTCGAGGTTTGCGCATGGCGCTCGTAAGTGGAAATTAAAAAAAAATGATATTTATTTATATTTTGCAATTTCTACTCGATTTGTTTCTTTTTTTTTCGAAAGGGGGTCATGTGTAGTTTTAAGCACCAACTAATCTTTTAAGTTTGTTGATCTTATTAAAATAGTAGCATACTTCAATAAATAAACACTAATCTGTTGAGAACTGAAATTTTAATATCATGGAAGGGATCCCAAATACAATGAACTTAATTTCTCTACAGATTTAACGCATCGCAAATCCGGCATAATTCTTGTAATGCAGAAGTGATAGCTCGAAAAGGAAGAGTCAGGGTTAAAAACGCAAGTAACGTGTGTCGCAGTCACAGGTAACAGTAAAGATTTGGTTTGTCGATCTATTGTCATTTTGTACACATTTTATGCTAATTATACCTGGTCCTAGAGCTTAATGGGGATTGAACCACTCACAAACATCCATGCCACAACTTCGAATCTGAAGCCTGTAGTACCTAAGGCCAGAGCGCTGGCCAATTAGCCCTCATGCCGCTAACAGTAACGAAGGAACTGAATGACCATTCTTAAAATTCACATACTACTGTGTCCAAAAAGTAAGACCAATTTTCAATTTAAAATTCCTGGGCTGATGGAATTTATATACAAAATTATATAGGTTTTTTATATAGGTAGATTTTTATATAGGTTGCTGGCACTGTCCTTGACATATCTGTGAAATTTGACGTCAAAATATTCATTAGTGTTTGAGTTACGCTTGACTTTGTGAGACACTAAAACTGATTCCGGCGATTTTTGAAATGTCTGAAATATTTGAGCAAAAAGTTGCGTTAACTTTTGTTTGCGGAAACGTGTAGAATGTTGCAGAAGGTATTCAGTGAGCATTCCTATATCGGGAAGAAATGTTTAGAAGTGGTATAAACAGTTCAAAGAGGGCAGAGAACGTGTTCCCTCAGGTCGACCCTCAACATCAACCGACAAAGCTCACAAACCGTCGATTTACTATTAGAGACTTTGCTGATGATGTTGGAATTTCAAAAGGATCGGTCAATTCCATTTTGGCCCTTAAATGTGTCAAATCTCGATTTCTACCGAAAACACTGAATGTGCCAGCTCACACTGCATTGATTGTTTGGAATTTTTCGCCAAAAATGAAACCCACATCATTCCACAACCACCGTATTCCTACCGTGCGACTTCTGGCTATTTCCTAAACTCAAAAGATCACTCCGTTTTGAGTCGATTGAAGAGATTCAACGTGAATCTCCGCTGGCTTTGAAGGCCATCCCTGCCGATGACTTTTTAGCATGCATTGAGAATAGGAAAAAAAAAAAGTTGCCATAAGTGCATTGTGTCCGGAGAGGATTACTTTGAAGGCGATGAAATAAATTTGATAGAATAAATAAAGAGTTTTTGAAAAAAAAAATGTGTGGTCTTACTTTTTGGGCACAGTAGTAGCCTAGCTTTGTGGGAATATGTTTGTACACCAGTTTTGATACCTAACATAATTTTTGCAGAAATGTTTTTATTTCCTTTTATTTTACAGGACTTTTTATTCACCTTTCATGACAAATTCAAAGTTTAAGTTCTGAAAAAAATTCTAAATTCAGGAGATTCTGAAATGTTTAAAAATCATATTTTGATTTTAATCTGGAATATCCTAAATGAATGCGAATCATTTAATTCATTTGAGTAAGCGAAACAACAAAACCCAGCAAATGCTTGCATATTTAGCAAATTAACTTTGGTTCCTCGCATTAACGATTAATTTCGTCTTTTCATATTTTATTAGTTTTGCCATGTTTCTGTTTAAAAAGTAGTATTGTTACAAATGGAATTAAATTCTGATTAACGATGATATTGCGATACATTTTGATGCTCATATTGGAATTCCAGTGCGAATCTGTTGATAGTGAAGTGGAATTCTTTCCTTTGTCAAAAATATATGTTTATCGAGAGATATGTATATTAATATTGATATCAAGAAAATTACATTAAAGGTTATTTGTTTTAGTCTTTTTAAATATGAAGTTCTATGTGAATAAATGTCAAGAAAAAGTTTATGAAAAATTGTATAATGAAAATAATTCTCCTCTGTATACCTAAAAGAAAGTTTTTGAATCAGATAATATTTTCAACTACAACAACAATGCCATTTCTAAAGAAATTCCGTAGAATAGCGTCTAAACTGGATCCTTATGGAATACCTTGATTGTACGTATTTTGGAAAGTATCCAGTAATACCTTTTAAGAAGTCTTTGTGGGTTTTCTTTACTATTGGGCCCAAAAAGTAAGACCACTTTTTTTTTTTTTTCAAACGCTTTCATTTATTCTTCCAAATTTATTTCATCACCTTCAAAATAATCCCCTCCGGACACAATGCATTTATGCCAACGTTTTTACCAATTCTCAATGCATGCTAAAAAGTCATTGGCTGGGATGGCCTTCAAAGCGCGTGGCGATTCACGTTGAATCTCTTCAATCGATTCAAAATGGTGTCCCCAGAGTGGTCTTTTGAGTTTAGGGAATAGCCAGAATTTGCACGGTGCTAAATCAGGTGAATACGGTGGTTGTATAACTATATGGGTTTCTTTTTTGGTGAAAAAGTCACGAAGAATCAATGCAGTGTGTGAGCTCACATAAAGCGATGCCTCAATATCATTATCATTTCAAATTAATTGGCTTCCCAGAAAAGAAATGAATTATGTCTCTATCATTTAAGGGTTTAACTTTTTTATATGTATCTTGATACTTAATGTACATTGCTTTCAGTAAAACCAAAAGTGATGCATAAATGTCATTCTCATTTTAAGTTAATTGGCCTCACAGACAGTAACTTTTAGTTATGTCTTTATCATTTAAGTCTCTTTTATATGTATCTTATATTTACATTGTATCTTAGATGCTTAATGTATATTAACTTTCAGTAAAACCAAAAGCGATGTATCAATATCATTATCATTTTACGTTAATTGGCTTCACAAACAGGAACTTTTAGACTCTTAACTTAGAACATCTTAACTCTATCATTTAAGCTTTTTTTATCAAACTCCTTCGCCGACATATAAGAACGAGATTATTGTGTAAAACATTTAGCTTCGAAAACCCAAGCAGGCACAAGAAAACTTTATTCGAAAGAATTTGCTCAGTTCTTGTTCTTTAACCTTGTACTGTTCCTTTGTACTTTTATGCTGAATCAATGTCACAGGAAACGTAATTCGTCAGCTCAATTGGTTTATTGATAAATCGAAAATCAGCCGAACAATTTGACACAGCTACTTCAATCGATAGAAGGAACGATTTTTTTTACACAAGATTCTTTCTTTTTCTTACTGAAAAGTCCATTCGAAGAACATGGAACAAAAGATTAATGTATCTTTGAAACAAAAGAATCTAAAAACTTAGTCGAAAAGCGTAACACTAACAGTTTTTCTCATATCAAGAGCCTTTTCAAAAAAAGTAAAAGAAACACTTGAAACTTAAGTGACTTTGATTCATTATTCAAGTTTTACTGACAAGTTCATTTTTTTATTATTTTTAGGGGATTTTCCAAAATTCATAATGAAGCATTTGTCAAAGTCAATTAGATATTCCATTATAAGTCGAAAACTATCTGAAATTAATCGATTGTGAAGTAAAAGAGAAATGAAATCCTTCTGTCTAAAACTGTGATCCATCATCGATGGTATTGTTAATGAACCTTATCATTGTTCTCTATTTTCATGGAAAAATTTCAAAATACCGTTTTGCTGTAGTTTTCTATCTTGCCAAACCTTTTGGCAGTGAACATTAGTTAATTTTTCTCGATAGTAATGTTTGTCTTAGTTAAATTCCTCAGATAATGATCTTTTTTAAAGCAAAAAAAAAAAACTATTTAATTTCTGTTCTTATGTTTTATTCATTTTAGAATGACAGTTATACGGAACCAATGAGAATTAGAAAAAGCATAAGAATAAAAGATTTTAAGGTCCTTACATGTTGTTTGTAGTTGCTAGCGATGTTGTCATAGTTTATTAGAGATTTCTTCAGCCTTATAATGAAGCACTTGTCAATGTCCATTAGATATTCTTATTATAAGTCGAAAAACCATCGGAAAACAGTCGAAACCATAACTAGAATCGATTATGAAGTCAAAGAGAAAACAAAAATCTGTCTAA
>BPLR01008283.1:0-32368 GCA_021605095.1 Caerostris extrusa | reverse complement strand
GTTACGTATTGCTTCTTGTCAATTCCTACTTTTTTTCTCACTATAATACAGAAAGTCCTTTATAAATAAATTTTCCTTCATATTTTTAGGTTTATCTGGCGCCATCTATTGGTAGATACATGCAACTTAAATCTAAAAGAAACTAAAATTAATTCATTAAATTTAATTACTGAAAAACTGTATTAACATCAAGTGTCATACACTACAAGTTCAAAAATGTATTTGAACTTGAGTGGATGAATAAAAATCATTTTATTAATGACTATCAAATTTGAACAAGATATATATAGGGAGAATATGAGCTAATAGAAGAATTGAATAAAGATTAAAAGATATGAATGCAATCACTGTTTTATATTAAAATAATACAAAATCTTTAAGAAAGGTTTTTCATACATCTCAAACTTTAATACATTTGGTCCCTTACACCTTTGATATCAAACTATATTATTGCAATGGGTTATCTATAATATGTGAAAAACCAATATAAAACATTCACAATATGGTTATATAAAATAAATGAGACATAAATGGCGGAAAATTTGTAAGGCATATGAAATAGAAATTTTAAATAATCAAGCTCTGATAATTCAAAGTTCCAAATTTAGAATGTGTGAGAAATTGAATTTTAATCAATATTTTAATAAAATAAATGAAATAGGTGTTTGTCAGGTCTGTAGAATAATTTTTTTAGAATAAAATCATTACTTTTAAAATCGATTTCTATACCACTTAGTGCTTCCCTTAATATGAAATGAGAATACTATTGATAATAGCACTCCAAATGTAATTCATAGAAAATTTCATTATTTAAAAAAAAATTCTATTAATATTAAAAAAAATTAAGAAGATCCGAGAATTTTTTTTTTAAATAAAAGTTAATTGAAGTCTTTTTTTGTGTATTGATTATCTCTGTTTTGTTTATCTCTTTGACATATATGTTTTGGAATCATATTAATTCATAACAAAGAATATGAAAGAACTGCTGGTATATTGGCATTATAACACATAAGTGTAAGGTTTAGTTCGTATAGTTCGTAGATAAGATTGGGTAACTTATTATACTATGTTAATAAAATTTATATGACAATTTTTTGTAATTCATGAGAAAACTAAAAAGGAATATATTCTTTTAAATTTTAAAAGAGTATCTCAAAATAAGTACTAGGAATATCTCAGAAATGAAATCCTTTGGGTTTTTAGGGCATGTTTACATTACCTTCATGACTTTATGAAAATAAGGTACATCTTGTACATGCATTCGATACATTTAAATTTCAACAAATGCAATGGAACTTATTTTATATAAAAACAGTTATATCAATGACAATTTTAAAAACATATGTTTTTACAAATTCAAACTTATGTAGTAAAAAGCATTTTTTCTTAAATCTACTAATTAATAGAAAATGTCTTTTAAATACATTTAATTATATAAAAATTCCGTTTAAAATTAATTATATTTTAACAAGGGAATAATTTATATGCATATATAATATATATATTTTATATAATAAATAAGGAATAATTTGGAATTATTTGTGTTACAAAGCCACAACAACTTTTGCTAATAATATGTATGCTAGTTTAACACATTACACACGGTATAATTATAGAATATCTAAAATTCATCTAATGAATAATTAGATTAATAATTAGATATCTATAATTATAGAATATCTAATAGCATTCTAATGAAGAAATCGTAAATTATTCTTGTCATTGTGGTGTGGAAGTCCTAGGATATATTTAATAACCCTATATAACCCTTTATATTAAAAATTTGAGTAACCATGGTAAAAGATATCTTAAATAATCTGAAGCAAAAGCCAAGAATTGATTCCTTCATGTCAGGAATGCAGTTGTTGAAATCACAAAGGCTAAGTCTGGGTGGTATGCAGTAAATTGTAATCCATTGAATATATGACTGATTGAGTTTGGTGTGGTTAATATCTTGCAAAATTATAGATGGGTTTTGCCGGATATATTGTCTGTTCTTGCCTTTAAAAATGTTCAAATTCTCTGGAGAAAGTGAAAAATAGTATCATGTGCTGATTTTCTGACTTCAATAGTTGTGTATGACTGAAATACATTATAATTGATTAGAAAAATATTGTAATTTTTACGTTGTTTAAACTAAAAGCATTTTATGTGCATTTTTCAGTTTTAAATTATTGTCATAATGGAAATAATAATAATTTCTTTGCTGTGTGTCTTGTGGCAATAATATGGAACTCCATTGTTCTTGTTCTATAACTATCTCATCCATACTTTGATACAATCATGTAGCAAGGTGCACTGTTCATTGTTCTCGTTCTTCAACTCATTGTTCTTGCTCTCCAATCTATAAGCAGTTCTTGCTCCCATAACCATCTCTCCTATAATATATTAGCCAATCATATAACAAGGTGCTCTGGTCCTTTTTGGCAGTGCATGTATAAATAATATAAACAAAACACTGCCAAAGAAATAAAAAAGAAAATGTCAGTATAGTACTTATATTAGTACTATATTGATATTTAACACATATGATATAGAATATTATCTAGTTTCTTTGTATGCTATCCCAACAGCAGTGTTAAAATTAAAAATTAATTTTTGTTAAAAATTAACATTAATTAATTAAACAAACTAATTTTTAATTATTGACATTAACTGAAAATTAATGTGCTTGTTGAACATTTAATTAAATTAAAAAAAATTATCGATGTATACATTATTTTAAAACTATTTCTAGCGCATGTCCAAACCAGATTAAATATCAGAAATCAAAAACAAAAAGATTGATTAGAAACGCCATTCTTAATCTGAACTAAATTGTCTGAATTCTTTTGGATATGTGCTTCAAAAAATAATTTTACTGATCACCCCTTCTTCCGATCACTGCGAGAGTTAATAATTAAAAACTAATTATTTTAGAGTGTTTGAAGGTGGAAGATAAGAAAATATGAAATAATACTTTTAGTAAAATGGGATGGAAATAAGGTTTTTTTTAAACCTTCCCTCAGGAATGTGTATTAACGTAAGCATGAGGCCTTAAAATGTTCGATCTGTTCTTTGGAGCTCGTAATAAGCTAATTAAAATAAAGTTAAGCTTTTTTACCATGAAAAAGGCGCCCCAGAATATTTTTAGCTTGGTTATTACAGAAATTAATTCTTGTGGAAAAATAATTGCAAAAAAAACTGAGAATTTCTTTTCACTGAAATATATTTTTAATTAAATTAAAATCTATCCAGGAAAGCAAACGTGAACAGATTTTCTTGCATTGAACACCATATCGTCCGTTCATTTACGGACGATACGGTGTTCAATGCAAGAAAATCTGGTTAGTTAATTACAAAATTATTTTTGATTTTTGTTCTAAGTTAAGTTATACTGAATATCTTAAATGTTATGAATTTCTTAATAATCTAAAATGTTATAAAATTGTTTTATTTAATTTTCTGTCAAATATTACAGCAAAAGACTATTAAATGAATTGTAATATATTATATATGTATTGTATATATAATAATAATTTAATATTATATGTAATATATTGTATATTAATATAGATTGTAATATAATTACAGCGATTAATTATAATTTAATAGTAATTAATTAAATTATAATTAATCTATTAAATTATAATAAATTGTAATATATTAATAATTAATATAAATTGCAATATATTATAGAATTTATTGAAGAATATTTATAGAATTTATCAAAATATTCCAAACTAAAAAAAGCGACATCATATTCATTTTAAAATTCAGGGCATTTTTAATTAAACAAAATAGGTTTTAGATTATTTAGCTAAAAGAAAATATCCATAATGAATATAATTTATGCCATCATTTATTGCTTTTCAAGTTAATTGCAATTATACTTTATTAAATTTTGATTGCCTTTTAAAATTTAAACTTAAATTAATCGTATAACATTGCATAACAACGTTAGAATAATATTAGCACACATTATAAACAAAATTAAAATAATTTATTCTAAAAGTTGTTAAATGTGTATCAATAACAACTATGACTACAAATTTAAAATATATTTATTCAATTCCTTCTATTAGCTCACACTCTCCCTACATATATCTTGTTCAAATTTTCAATCATAATAAAATACTTTTTATTCATCCACTCAAATTCAAATTCATTTCTTTTGAACTTGTAGTGGATGACACTGGATGTTAATACAGTTTTTCAAATATTAATTCAGTAATTAAATTTAATTACTTAATTTTAGTTTTTAGATATAGTATATATCTACCAATAGATGGCGCCAGATAAACTTAAAAAAAGTGAATGAAAATTATTTATAAAGGACTTTCTGCAATAGAGTGAAAAAAAGTAGAATTGACTTAAATTTTTTTTTTTTATATTACTTGTTTTTCATTAAAAACTTCATAAATTTTGTGGATTGGTTCTTTTTTATATTTAAAAACTTATGTAAAAATTGTAGATGGCTTTGAAGTTTTAATAAACACGTGCAGATTTATACATATAGGATATAATAATAACCATGATATTATTTAATCGTCTATAATATTAAATATTATCAATTTTTTCTTATTAAAATAATTAAAATTGCATTAATTTAATTTTTTATTACGTTTTTAAACAATATTAAAAAAAACTTAGGTAAAAAAATTAAATAACTGATTAAAAAGCATTAATTAACTACTAATTATAATATAAAAAATATTTATCAATCATGCTTTTGAATTTAACAATAAATAAACTCTTTTTTTTTTTTACTTATAATGCATACAGTGATTCATTGCGTTTGAACATATGATTTACGAATTTAATAATACATTTGAAACAAAAAAGAAACTCATATAAATATAAAAAAAAAATATGCACAACGAATTTATCAAACAAAGAAAATGTATACAATGTTTCATAAAATATTTGTTTTCAAGGAGCAGTCACAGTCACAGTTGAAAGAAAGAACTTCAGTTGTGAAAGATATTTTTGCTAACAGAAGATTACAGAACGGAAGAAAAACATTTTACTGCAAAACAGAAGGATACTGTTTATATTAGAAAGATTCCGGCCCAGCGATTTGCATAAACTTGTATTCTGATTCTGTGCAGCGGATTGAATCGGAAGCATTCAAGTGAAAAAGAAATCAAAGTGGGGAAAAAATATAAAAAAAGAATTGTACAATGAGCTTCACGCACAAAGGGAATTTAGGGAATGAAAATCGTTCCATGTGTTACTTAACTGATGTTGTTCTGTTATTTTTTTAAATTTTGCCTAACACAAAGAATTCATACCATTCCTTTGTTTAATTGTTAGTTATGTTTATATTCTATATTAAAATGTTATGATTTGTGAAGTGCCTTAAAAGTTTGATAAGGGTTCTTTTAGAGCATGCATGCATATACTACTGTGACCGAAAAGTAAGATTTATTGTTTTTGTTTCAAAAACTCTTCATTTATTCTTCCAAATTTATTTCTTCTCCTTCAAAGTAATCCCCTCCGGACACAATGCATTTATGCCTACTTTTTTTTTCAATCATCAATGCATGCTAAAAAGTCATCGGCAAGGATGGCCTTCAAAGAGCGCGCCGATTCACGTTGAATCTCTTCAATTGACTCAAACCGGTGTCCCCGGAGTGGTCTTTTGAGTTTAGGGAATAACCAGAAATCACACGGTGGTGGTTATCAGTGTAACAACCCCATGGGGCCATGAAAGGCCGTCTGCCTACTGGCAGCTTTCTAGACAGAAGATGTTGCCCTTTTTAGGGGCTAGGGTTGTCAGTCCAACGCCCAATGCTCTACAGTCATATTTGACCGGGAGCTACGTTTAAAGTTGATTACTAACTACTACAAACATCCATGGCACCACCAGGATTCGAATCCGAAACCTGTGGTACAGAGAGCCAATCACTCGCTGAGTTGCAAATACACTTCATTAAATTTAGATTGCTGATTAAAATTTAAACTTAAATTAATCATATAATATTATAAAACAAATTTAATATAATATTACTATAAATTATTATTAAAATCAAAATATTTTATTCTAAAAGTTATTAAATATGTATTAATAATTACTGTCGACACAAATTTAAAAAATATTTATTTTCACATTAAAAATTTGATAAAATCTGCCGATTGGTTATTTTTGTATTTAAAAAATTACCTATGTAAAAATGTAGATGGGTTAAAAGTTTTAATAAACGCATAATAAAAAACGTATATCTATACAAATATGATATAATAATAACCATGATATTATTTAACGTCTTTAATATTAAATATTATCAATTTTTCTAATTAAAATAATGGATTATTTAAATTTTATTATGTTCTTCAATTATATTAGAAAATAAACTTGGGTTAAAAAACATAAAATTGATTGAAAAGCATTAATTAACTCATTTACATTATTATGAATAATATAAAAAGAATATTTATCAATCATGCTTTAAATTTAATAGCAAATACTGTTTTTTTTTTTTACTTATAATGTATACAATGAGTTTGAACATACGATTCACGCTTTTAAAAGTTTGATTTTGATTTGACGGTTATTTAGAATAAGTATGCAGATACTACTGTGACCAAAATGTAAGACCAATTGCTTTTTTTTTTTTTCAAAAACTCTTTATTTATTCTTCCAAATTTATTTCATCGTCTTCAAAGTAATCCCCCCCGAACTTGTGCCAACTTTTTTTCCAATCCTCAATGCATGTTAAAAAGTCATCGGCAGGGATGGCCTTCAAAGCATCGCCGACTCACGTTGAATCTCTTCAATCGATTCAAAACGGTGTCGCCGGAGTGGTCTTTTGAGTTTAGGGAATAGCCAGAAGTCGCAAGGTGGTGTAGATGGTATTAAATATGTATTAATAATAACTGTCGATACAAATTTAAAAATATTGTAGCATTAAAAATTTGATAAAATCTGCCAAATGGTTCTTTTTTGTATTTAAAAAATGTAAAAATGGTAGATGGGTTAGAAGTTTTAATAAACGCTGAATAATATATATATATATATATACAAATATGATATAATAATAACCATGATATTATGTAATGGTCTTTAATATTAAATATTATCAATTTTTCTTATTAAAATAATTAAAATTGGATTATTTAATTTTCATTATGTTCTTCAATTATATTAGAAAATGAACTTCTTTAAAAACATTAATTCACTAAATTATTTTACTAATTATAACATAAAAAGAATATTTATCAATCATGCTTTAAATTTAATTACAAATACTCTGTTTTTTACTTATAACGTATACAGTGGATTCATTGGATTTGAACGCATGATTCACGAATTTAATAATACATTTGAAACAAAGAAACTCATATAAATATAAAAAAAAAAATATGCAACGAATTTATCAAACAAAGAAATGGTATACAATATTTCATAAAATATTTGTTTTTCAAGGAGCAGTCACAGTCACAGTTGAAAGAAAGAACTTCAGCTGTGAAAGATATTTTTGCAAACAGAAGATTACAGAACGGAAGAAAAACATTTTACTGCAAAACAGAAGGATACTGTTTATATTAGAAAGATTCCGGTCCAGCTATTTGCATAAACTTATATTCCGATTCTGTGCAGCGGATTGAATCGGAAGCATTCAAGTGAAAAAGGAAATAAAGTGGTGAAAAAAAATATGAAAAAGGAAGAATTGTATAAGGCGCTTCATGCACAAAGGGAATTTAGGGAATAAAATTGTTCCATGTGTTACTTGACTGATTTCGTTTTGTTATTTTTAAATTTTGCCTAACACAAAGAATTCGTCATCCTTTTATTTATTTGTCAGTTGCATTTATATTTTGTATTAAAGTGTTATGATTTGTTAAGTGTCTTAAATAGTTTGATAAGGATTCGTTTAGAGCAAGTATGCACATACTACAACCCATTAATGCTTTGTTTTCGCTCTGTTTCGTTTAATAAAAATTCATATCAGATAAAAATCCAATAAAACCTTTGATTAATCCCTTGCGCTTATTTAATATTAGAAAAAGTAATAAAAACAGTTTAATAGTAATCAATGCAGTATAACTTATCAAATTCTTTAGCTAGTTTTTAAAAAATTATTTTTCTTATTTCTTATAAGAAATAAGATACATATTTGTTATATTTTTTTATTTATTTTTTTTGTACGACCAATGGTTAAGTTACAAAAGTACAATCGGCTTGCACCCTTCTCAAATTTGTGCAACCCCATTTTTTAGGTATTCAAAATTTTAAAAATTTTAATTTTATGAAATGATTTTGTCATAATTTTTATCAAATCAATGAAAAATAAAAGAGTATTTATTTCTTATTTACAAAATATTAAAATAAAATTGTCTTACTATAATTTATGTCGATTTATTTTCATTATGTGCAATATTTGAAATAAAAAAAAATATTACTGTTATTCTTAAAATAATCTAAAAATATGCTTTGTTTTATAAAGGAATATTAAATAAAATGAAAGGAAAAATTATTGTTTAAGTAATTTGTAATTAAATATTTACTCAGAACAATAATTTTTAGGCGGCATTTTAGCATTTCGATATTTTAGCAGTATTTTAGTATTTTAGTATAATCATTTAGTATTTTAGTATCATCATATTTAGTATTAGTATTTTAGTATAATGAACTTCACGCACAAAGGGAATTTGGGGAATAAAAATGGTTCCATGTGTTACTTAACTGATTTCGTTTTGTTATTTTTAAAATTTTTGTCTAACACAAAGAATTCGTCATTCCGTTATTTGTTTATGTGTTAGTTGTATTTATATTCTATATTAAAATGTTATGATTTGTGAAGTGTCTTAAAAAGGTTCGTTTAGAGTAGATATCACACACACAATCTTCTAATGCTTTGTTTTCGGCCTACTTCATCCAATAAAAACCATTTGAATAATTTGTACTTATTTGCTGTAAGTACAAAAAAAAAAAAAAAAAAAAAAAAAATAGTAAAATACTTATTAAATCGATGCAGTTTTAACTTATAAAATAAATATTTGTTAAATTTTTGATTTTTTTTTTTGTGCGACCAGTTTGTTAAATTAGAATATGTACAATCAATCGGCTTGTGATCTTCTCAAATTTTATGAAATAATTTTTTTATAATTTTATCGAATCTATTTAAACAAAAAAAAAAAAAAAAAATGAGAATTTACTTCTTATTTATAAATTATTAAAATAAAATTGCCTTTCTATAATATATGAAATTAATTTGGGAGTAAAAAGAGCCAAAAATTACTATTTACTAATGTTAAATTTGGGCCTGATGGCCAAGTAACTAGCTCTCTGTAACACAGGTTTCGGGTTCAGAGTCCCGGCTGGGCCATGGATGTTTGTAGTGGTTCGAATCCATTTTAAACCGTAGGTCCCTGTCTAATATGACTGTAGAGCGTTGGGAGTAGGGCTGACAACACTACCAAGTAAAAAAAACGTAAACATTTCCTGTCTCGAAATCTGTCAGTAGACAAACGGCCTTGATCCACTATGGGCCTAATGCGCCAATGACAAATAATAATAATAATAATATATGTTGATTTATTATAATTATATTTGTAATAAAAAACATTACTTTTTTTCAGCTAATGTAAAAATGTACTTTATTTTTATAAGATAAATGAAAATCACAATTATTATTTAAGTGAGTTTTTAGTTCAGAATTTATTCTGAACAATAATTTTTAGGAGGCATTTTAGCCTTTCAAGATTCTTAATGTGATTCTAATTCTTTTTTTATGTTATGGTATCTTATAAATAACGTTTATCAAATGATGACGACTAAATAAATTCAAAAATAGTATTTAAAAAAAATAATTAAAAATTTATTTAATTTTATTTTACTTCTGATTATTTTTTTAACTTTTTTAATTTAAAATTAAATAAAAATTATCCATAATATAATTTGTAAGTTCCCCAAAAAAAAAAAATTCATTGTTTGTTACTGCTTTAAATTTTTATGTATTAGTCATTTTTAAATTGACTGTAAATAAAAACGGATTAAAGAAAATGTTATAATACACGAGATATTATGTAGCATGAATATTTTAAATTTAACATTTTAATGGCAATTTATATCTCAATTTCAAAAATGTATGTTTCGATTTTACTCAATTACTTGCATACAGATCGAACTCTTCATGAAACTTAATTTTGTGTTTTATTCTTTGAGGTTATTTCTCAAAATTTCAATTTAATGGATTCTATCCGTCGTCTTTTCCAACAAATTTGAAAAGATTTTCCTAATATATTATTCATAAATCAGAAATATTTCGCATGTCGACTTGAGAGCACCAAATAAAGTTTTTACATAACTGAATAATTTTGATACAATATTCCAAAGTGTAACAAGACGAAAGGAACTCTTTCAAATGCAAAATTCTTTATGCATTCATACCGAAAAGCTAACTTTAGTATTTATTTGACTGAATTTTTACTGTCATTGAATAAAATATAATTTATTTGAATTCTATTACGAGAATTTCGATTCGAATCAGTTTATTAGCATTATTCGAACTTCGAACCGAATATCTAATTTTATTAACACTATAAAATTCTTTGAGTGTATACTTGAAATTACAGCCCACCTTTTATTTAAAATAATACAGAAATTCTATGTTTGGTTATCTGAATATGATTCATTTTTGCTGTGTATGGTTCATTTTTTTTCATGTTTTCGTGTGTTTTGAATAAGATAATAAAATGAATTGAAAAAATAATGAATAATAATTGATAATAATGAATAATAAAATGAATTTGAAAAAATACCTGTGTTTTTACCAAATGTAATTCAGTTACTTTAAGGAGCAGTCGTTAAAAATATTTGATTCAAATAAATATTTTCAATTAGAGTTAAATAAAATACTAAATTAAAAAAAAAAATTATCTTTCAATTTTTATGTAACAGTTTATTCATGTTATTTACAGAATATATTATTGCTTTAAACTTGAATGATATTAGGAATCTGAATAGTTGTGCAATGTTCGTTTCTTGCAGTTCACAAGGGAAAAATGCATCAAGTTTATTTTCTTATACTAAATGGTTTAGTGTACATAATCTATTCTTCAGAAGGAGAATTTATTATGCAATAGGCTTTATTTTATACAATTCAAACTATTTCCTAAACATATACATTCAAAAATGCCCTCAATACATTTTTAACGTTGAATAATATAATATTTTCATGAAGGTAATGAATACCATTTAATATTTTCATGAAGGTTGATTATCGCATATGTAAATTGAGATTTCAAAATGTTTTTTTCTTTAAAATGTCATATATTTTTAGAACAATACTTGGCACAATGTATATATTGAAAAACAGAAAAGAATTTCTTTATGAATATTTTTGTTTATCTTTTCAAATGATTAATTGCATTTAAACAAACAAAATGTAATTGAACTTTTGAAAATTATATAATTTGTTACTTACAATGCGTGATGCAATTTTTAAATATATATATATATATATATTTTACTTTTATTGATTACTAGACTTTTTGTATTCATGAATTCCTTATTATTTATTATGTAAATAGAACTTATTGCAATAATAATTTTCATTATAGAAATATTGACATATTATTTTGAAATATTACTCAAATATAATTTTGAAATATTACTCAAATATAATTTTCACAATATGCCATTTAAGAGGAGGGATTCTACATTGATATTAAGGATGATGAAGTGAAACACAAATCACCAACAACATCTTCACATGCATTTTCTGGCAAATTTCACACAATAATAAATCATTTTTTAAAGTTAACACAGATGGATAAAATTCATTTTTTCATATAATAGTGATTGCATTTTTTTTATTTCTAATGGCAAGGGGGGGGGAAATACAGAATTAAAAAAGTGGGGAAATACAGAATTAAGAAGATATAGAAAATATACACAAAAGAGTCAAAGTCAACAACGAAGTCATTGCCTTTTAAGGAGATTCTCTTAGCTTGCCAATATCTCGCCGTCTCGATTCGTCAATTGACAGGCAACGGGAAGAGACGAGCTCATTTCATTAATTATACCAACAAAATCACGTAGAGGACAGTTTGCTCGGTCGAAAATCTCAATGTGATGTAGATGCTCACCAGACAGTCGTGACCTGTTAAAGGCGATACTGAACAACATCGAAACGATGTGAGAACGTTGAGGATTTTCTCACAGTTCCATTTTGAAATTGTGAGAAGATCCTCAATGTTTCCTTATAACGAGATGCCTCAACTTTCCATCGCTTTTTCTGTGTTAGGACAAGCAACTGTAATTTATAATTTGTAGTCATAGATTATTTATACGCAGCTTTTATAGAATAGTATGGTAATGTTGAGCATTTGATTGATTAGGAAAACCCTAGCCTTTTCTTACAAGGATGATTTCCTATTCGTTTCCAAAAACTTCATTAATGTCAGATATCCCAGAAACACAACTTTGCCTTTTCTGAAAGCTAGCCCTCTGAAGCAATTCTTACATTGCTGAAAGATTTCATCTCATATGGGGTGCCAGTTGAGATAATAGACTGAATTTTTTTTTTGGGAAACAGAAAAAAAAAAAAAAAAACCTAACAAATTTATCTTCAAGGGCAATAGCTGTTTAAAGCAATTCGAATAGGTTCCACCTCTCCATCAAAAAGCTATTTGTATATTTTTTGCTGGAGAAGAATACAGGACAATAGGCTCGAATAGGCTCCGCTGTGCGATTTCCTGACTTTGTCAAGCAACTCAAATTCCTTTCTGGTATTTTGTTCAAATTGAATAAACCATTTTGGGTCTTCAAATTTAGAATGGATAATAAAATGGATAATTACACCAATGAATAATTACACCAATAAGAATTTCTCAATCTAATTAATTTCTCATAGAAGCTTTTCTTCAATAATAACTTTAATAGGTTTATTATCTGCCATGGAAGAATAACCTGGATCAGTGTCGATTTCATCCCCCTCCGATTATGAGCCGCGAGTGATCTTGCAAAAATTCCAGCTTCTTAAAATTGGCTACACAGTTATAAGTGACTTACAGCAATAAGTAATTAAGGGAACTGATTTCTGACTTCCCCATAAGGATAACGCCGAGTGCTTGAATATAGATAACCCTATTTAGATTACGATTTTCAAATTAATTCCATGTGTGACTTCCAGTTTAACTTGATATCAAATGTCACCCCAAGTTATTAAAGTTCTTGGTATGGGCCAGAGCATCATTTCTGTATTTAAGGTCAGGAAAAAGTTTCTGATGGAGAAGTGAAAAAGACAGGACAGCTGTCTTTTTTTCAAATTTATTGATATTATTTTCTTTTAAATTCCATTTTTGGATGTATGTCAGAGTGCTTTATTAATCTATGTTCTATAATAGATTTCTTTTTAGCTTTGAAGCTTGAGTCCAAATGACAAGATCATTAGCAAAAAGTCCACAATGGACATTATTAACATACTTTAAAACAGATATTGGGTCATTGATACACAAATAAGGCACAAACTACTAACTGCGCAATTACATTAGCTTACTTAATGATTGCATTTGAGAATTTTTCACTGAGGAGCAATTTCCTTGTGGGATCACATGCGTGTTGCATGAATTACGAATGTTTTGTAGACTTTATATAATTACCAACCCACATAAATATCTTCATTAAAATTTTTGTTTAGGAGCAGCAGGAAACATGAAAATTGATAACTGATAAATGTTTTCATTTACTAATGAAATCTTTGAGACCAAGTCTGTAGGAATAGTATTCTTTTTATACTTTCAGGTACTTGAATGTTGCTTTCAATTAATATTTCTTTAGAAAAATAGATATTTAATGAGTTATAAAATCTCCTTTAGTTTGGATTTTAATGATCATTTTAATATATTGTGACTCACTGTTAAAACTTTTTAATTTTTTGTACTGTATCAGTACTTTAAAAATGTTACAACAAGTCTTAGAGTTTATTTCTTTTTGAATATTCTACACATTTTATCGACCTTTATCATAATAATCATATGTTCCGAAAATTGACCGTCCATAAATTAACATGGGAGGAGTCATAATGGTTAATTCACAGCTTTGGCTTCTATTCAAAATGTGTAATTTTGCACTGATTCGTTGTCTTCTTTAGAATCACTAAAAAACATTGCACCGTACAATAATATTTTCGTTAATATTCAAAAAATAAGAATCTTTTTACTGAACAAAATATAACTGCATTTCTTGCATTAGTTCGTAGCCATATGGGAATATTGACAATAAAGAAGACATGATTATCTCACAAAATATCACCAAATGGAACTTTGAAATAAATGTATTATTATACCAAAATATTATTTTTAAAGGACACTCAATGGCAAGAACAATAATCTGACAGATTCATCATACATAGACTCATTTTATACCTCTCACAAAAATAACTTTCCCTCCTATTCCCCGAAGGCTTGACTCTCGTCATTTTATTTACTAGTAACAGAATCATTCTTTTTATGACTGCTCTAGACTTGAATATCCTAGAAAAGAACTAATACTCCAAAAAAGTCAAATGGCCACAAAACTTTTGTCAATTTGTTAATAAAAAAAAACCTGCTTTCAGCATTTCGTAATTTTGTTACTTCTGATGATTCTTAAATCCCTTCACTATCTCTCTTTTATTTTATTTTTCTCTTTTGTAATGTCATGTGTTCTTTTAAATTTATTGGATTTTTCTTTGTTTATTAATTACTTCTGTATGCCTCGTGTGATGCATGAGGATTTATCATAAACTTCAATAAATTGTGGAGGAGGGCACAGAGCGCATTTTTAGGATTAATTTGATTTACTTAGGTGTATAATTTCAGTTTAATTTTATAATTATAACATTTTACTTAAATGCAATGTGTGCTTATGAATTTGATTACACAAACAATAAAAATATCAAAAATAATTATAACCTTTGTAATAAACAAGAATTATAGTTTTTTCAGTAGTTTAGGAAGATATATCTCTTGAATCTCTGAAACTCAAAGTAACAGTAGTTAATTAAACACACTTCTTCGATTCCTGCAATTTTTAATTTTTACTACAGTGCGTCTTCCCCACTGTAAATAATTAATTTCAATATTGGAAATTGTTTAAAAATATGATTTTTAACCTTCCAAAAAAAAAAAAAAAAAAAAGCTGCCCTGAAAATTTCTACAACGCTAAGTGAAGAAAAATTAAATTAAATTCCTAATATTTTATGATTACGTTCTCCAAAATCGTCAATTTAATAATTACTACATTTAAACATTTAAAAGTTCGACTTATTATAATTATGGCATTTATTAAAATTATGCGCTTCTTCTAATCTGGTCGAATAGTCAACAATCACTTTAATATTTTTAATAATGAAATTAATTTTTTAAATTCGCTTATACAATAACTAATACAAAAATATTTCTGTAAACGCATAAAAACAAGTGTTATGAAATTTTTGGTTATTCAAAAAACTGTATCTCTGAAACTTATTTAAAATTTATACAACATTTACCTAGAACACAATATTTTAAGGAATATAATTTTTTGGAATTTATTAATAAATGTCTACTAGAGATATTTTACTTTCAAAATTGAAATTTAAAAAAAATGGATTTTCGTGGCTTTATAGGAAAACTTTCAAATAACATTTAACTTAAAATGTGAGTTAAGATAAATTTAATTGATAGTAACTTCCAACATATAATAAAATTTTATTGTAATATCCTCCTCATAAAAAATCCTCTCAATTTGAAATATTAATAATTTTGATACAAAACTAATTAAAGATTTACTTTGAAGAAATATCTGTAGAAAAATACAATGTTACAAAATTATATCTTATCATGTGCTGGATGCTATAATATTAAAACATTTGTCCTACAAATTTTCTGTTTATTTTTAATAATAACAGCTAACTCTAATAAAAATAACAGCTAACGGCTAAAAAGCAGAATTGCCTTGTAGTGAATCTAAAATGACAGACATTAGTAAAATGACGATAATATCCATTATATAAAACTATATGCTATTATATAAATGTCCTCCATTTGAGAATAACGACGCCCATCTAAATGTGTTATTATTAAAAGCTGCTCAATAACTTCAAAAGAATTTGAATTATTTAAACATCTTTTCAGATACAAATGTTTACAAAACTTGTGACTAATTTGAAATAAAATTAATTTATTGGCTGTTTTGGAAATTATAAACTTTGAATTACTTATCTACAATTTTAATTATATGTGAAACATTATTGGATGTATGATATTTATTATTTAATGTAATGTTAATATAAATTAAAATCAAATATATTGATTGGTATACTACTGTGTTTAAAAAGTAAGACCAATTTTCAATTTAAAATTCAAGGAGCTCATGGAATTGTTGAATAAGTTGATGGCCCTGTCCTTGACATCTGTGTGAAATGACGTCACAATATTCATTAGTGTTTGAGTTACGCTTGGTTTGGGGGAGATGCTAAAACTGAAATTGAAATGTCTGAATTATTTGAGCAAAGAACTTGCATTCAATTTTGTTTGCGGAAAACATATAGAATGTTGCAGAAGGCATTCGGTGAGCATTCCTATATCGGAAAGAAATGTTTAGAAGTGGTATAAACAATTCAAAGAAGGTATATGAAATGAATAATATACAAGATAAAATAGATCAAAGATAAAATATAAAATTTTTAACAATAATTTGCAAACCCTTTTTACATTATTTTGATTTCTTATTGGCATTGAATATTGAAGCTTCTTTTACATTTAACCATGAGTAAATTTGATTAAAGATAATTCGCATACTGTGATATGCGATCACAGTATTCTAATGATGACGTATTATAATATGTAGATTACAGTGATACATATTATGATACGTCACTATATGTAATATTATGATACGTCATCATTATAATCACACCAATAATGATCAATTTCTTACACTAGAGGCACTCATGCAACCCTACACACATAATACACCTAAACAAATACAGAATTGCTTCTTTCTCCAGTGAGGAAAGAAAAACCTCTAAAATATTTTTGGAATGGTATTAGTTATGGTATGGTTTTCTCCATACCTTTCTCGTTTCATCAGGTTCAAAAAATGTTGAACTAAATAAAGATAAGACACAAATAAAGATAAGATTTTCGAAATTCAGAACCATGGTGTATTTGATTTCGTGAAAGCTAGACATAGTTTTCATATTTCTCGTTCACGAAAACTTTTCTTTTTGCTATTCGTCTCTGGAAATACGCTTTTTTGCTTGCATTTCGACTGTACTCGTGCGTGTTGACTTGATATGGGAACTCCAACTTTTTGAAGCTGAAATGCTATTTTAAAAGCATTAATCCTCGAATAATTTTCAATTGAGAATAATGAATAATTATTCTATATATATGTATTACAAATAACAAATAAATATATATATATTTTTAATATTTAACTCAATTCTTCTTCTTCTTTATTAGTGCAACAACCGCATGGTGCGCAAAGGACGTCTACCTACTAGAAAATTTCAAGACAGGAGATGTTCACTTTTTACAGGGTAAGACTGTCAGCCCTACGCTCTACATTCCCATTAGACCAGGACCTATGGTTTAAAGTGGATTCCAAAATACTACAAACCGCCTGGATTCAAACCTTGTGGCACTAAGAGGCAGATCACTAGTCATTCGGCCATCACGTTTCATTTAATTAAATTACTGTAATACATTTCATTAGCAAGATAAATGTTTTTAAAATTCTTTTCCTTGTGATATTAACGTGTAGTTAAATGATCCTAAATATAACTACATGAATTTAAGTATTATGCGTAAAGACTTTTCTTGATAGAATGAAACTAAGAAAATACACAAAGAGACTGAAAAAAAAAATCTGAGAATGATTTCGAAAAATTATAGAAATTTATATTTTTAATATAAAATAATTTTAATTTCTTTTATTCTAAATTTTATGCTTTACTTGTGAATATATGCACTCAAGAGCCAAAACATTATGATCACCTCTACATTTTGCAATGAACTCGCCTGGATGACGTGGAAGGCATGTGATCAGATGGAAGTGGTATTTAACTAGTATTAAGTGGTGATATTAATCCATGCCAAGGCGGGTTGAAGCTGTGTTGCGCGCAAAAGGTGGGCCAACTCGTTATTGACAGGTGGTCATAATGTTTTGGCTCTTGAGTGTATATATATAAACGCAAGCAAATGCAATCAAACACAAATGAGAATTACAATAATAACACTGAACATCATTAAAATGATGTGCAATTGCTATTATGAGCACTAATGGTATTTTATTGGGTTCAAATAAAATGTCAGGCCCTATGAAAGCTAGAACTAAAAATAAGTTCTCTTTATCCATTTTCAGCTGCATTTATTATTCTTTCTTGACATAAATGTTTGTGCTTGGCACATAGAAAAACCGCCTTTCTTAGCTGGTATGGCATTTATTATTTATTCACATAATATTATGACAATGTATTTATACATTTATACATATTTACAAACCTTCATGCATATGTGTTTGAAGGAAAACAATGTTTTTTTATTAGTTTTTGTTGATGTTTGTTTAGTGACCAATTTAAATTTCATCAGGCAAAAAAAAAAAAAAAGAATATGTAAAAATAAGCAAAATATACATATTCTGAAATTCTCTGCCTATAAAAATATAGCTGAATACATTAAAGATATATAAAAAGAACCATGGCTGGAGTTTCTTATCCATGTTTTAATGCAAGAAGACTTGGAAAAATAAAGAAGCGGAATATTTTTATTCTTTTTTTAAAATTTCCTACTTAATTTAAATTATGGTAGGGACAGAAAATTTAAATTAGTGTTCAATTAAGTAATCAAGATTATAAAGAGATTTTTGCTTAAATATTTAATATAATGTATCTGTGAGTAGTAAAAAAAAAAATAAATTTCTCGAATTTTTGTTGCTTCCTATGAATAAAGGCTTGTTTTCATCTAATTTTAATTTGTTAAGTTATGTATAACATTAAGGAAGTATATATATATACATGTTTATATATAGACCCGTTATATTGAGACTTAAACAACGTTGTGGTCTACAATATGTATAACTGATATGTATAACTGATGAACTATAGTCTATAACTGATCTTTGCAACTGAAATGTAGATGAAGACATAATATCGATCATATTGTTTTTTAGCTGCTCGAGACTTGAGCATTCTAGAAAAATTTTAAATACTCCAAAAAATCAAAAGGCTTCTAAACTTTTGTTAATTTGCTAAAAAAAGCATGCTTTTACAGCATTTTGTAATTTTGTTAATTCTTATTTCCATGCTTCTTAAATCAATTCTCTATCTCTAGTTTATTTTATTTCTCTCTTGAAATGTCATGTGTATTTTTAGATTTACCATTTATTTAATGTTTTTATTAATTTTTATTTTTGAAGTTGTTTTTATTATTATTGATTTGTTTGCTACTTACTCGCACTTCTGTAACCATTGTGTGATATTTTGTGGCAAATTAAATTTGTTGCTTAATTTAAATTATGGTAGGGAGAAAAGTTTAATCATTGTTCATTTAAGTAATCATAATTATGAAGTGACTTTTACTTAAATACTTAATATAATGTGTTTGGGCGTAGGAAAAGAAAGAAAAAAAGAGATATTATTAATTTCTCAAATTATGTTTATTCATATGAATAAAAGGCTCGTTTTTTGTAGTTTTAATTTGTTAAATTGTACATAACATTAAGAGAGTACATGTTACATATATATATATAGATACATGTTATATATATAGACTTGTTATATAAACTATATTCATCTGGTCTTTTCACCTGCAATGTAGATGGGGTGCAGAATATCTATCACACTGTTTTTAGCTGCTTCAGACTTGAATATCCTAGAAAAATTTTAAAGATGGGATCAATACTCCAAAAAATCAAATGGTCGCTAAACTTTTGTTGATTTGTTAATAAGAAGCCTGCTTTTACAGCGTTTTGTAATTTTGTTAATTCTTATTTTAATGTGGATCCCTCCTTTATTTCATTTCTCTTTTGTAATGCCATGTATACTTTTAAATTTACCATCCATTTGTTGTTATTATTATTTTATTATTGATTTGTTGTATATTTACTTCTGCAAACCTCGTGTGATATTTTGTGATGCATAAAGATTTCATATAAATATATAAAAAAAAAAAAAATACATTCTCTTGCATCTAGAAAAAATGACACTTTATTTTATTTCTAATAAGAATTTTCAAATTAAAAGTCTAAGTTTATTCATCATATCAGTTTTAACCAATATTGTGAATGAAATTTTTTAATTTTAATTCTTCTTAAATTAAAATTACAAAGAAAACTTCTAACAGTCACCATCTTATTATGATAGGAATAATAACGAATTTACAAAAAAAAAAAAAAACGTTAAACTCTATATAAAAAATTTTCCTTTAATTCAGTTTCAATTAAGTGATTAAGATTTAGGAATGGGATCATTAGAATCAATGTGTTCAAACAAATGTTCATTTTTAATAAACATTTAAATTAAATCTAGTTTTTGAATGCCTTAATGTATCTTTTATTATTGTTCATGAAAGATAAGTATGAATATTTTAATTTTCTCTATCCATTGCTTAGATATTAATATTATTTATGTTTGGTAACAATTAAAAAGAAAAGTAAATTTTTAACATATAGATTAATAACTGATTTTTTTCTATATTCTTATATATTTATTCTTTTATCTTTTCAAATCTAAAAAGTTAGCGCGTGTAATTCATTTCACTTAATAACAAATATGCTTCTCTTTTATATTTTTATTTCTTCTTCTTCTTCATTGGCGCAACAGCTGCATGGTGGGCCAAAGCCGTCTACCTACTGGGAGATTTTGAGACAGAATATGAAGAGATGTTTTCTTTTTACAGGGTAGAGTTTTTTTCTTGATGTTTTATTTTTACGAGGTACCATGTTTAAAAGAATCAGGAAGAATTTTTTTTATTAAATTGCAAATAATAACAACGATAAAAAAATAAATAAAATCACAAATGAAATGAGACATCTAGTAATTATACTATTTATGATAATTTTAATGGCTTCTAATTGTTAATGAAATCAAAGATTGATAAAAACAGTTTATATTTTTCTTGTTATTATCTTTGGTTAAAAAATTTTTTTTCATTTGATATGAAATGAAAAAAATATTTTTAAGTAAAATTCCCCATATTTTTCTAGCGGAAAGATTAATTAATTTTTCTTGTAGCCATAAATGAGAAATGTGTCACTGATATTTAATCTTTTTAATTTTTATAAATTTTTCATTCACTTAAAATATGTGATCTGATTAATTTTTTTTCACTAATTGTATGAAGAATTTTTCGCAATTAAGGCAACAGAAATTATATCTCACAGGAATTTCGAAGATAATTAGATAATTATTCATCCAATGGTTTTAATCAAATTATTTTAATTAAATCATCAAATTGTGATGCTATTGTGAGACGGTGAAGGACAAAGTAATTTTGATGATTGCTAATGATTATTTAAAAAAAAATTTGTGGATGCATAATTAATAAAACCTTAATGAATTCAATGACTAATAAAAACAGTTTCAACTTTTTTTATTATTAGCTATGATTAAAATGTTATTTTTATTTCATTTGCAGTGGAAAATGCATTTATTTACTTAAAAAAGCATCATTCAAAACGCTAGAAAAGGAAAAATTAACTGAAAAATTTAATCGAAAACTTTCTCCTAATTTTTTTTTTTTTTTTTTTTTATATTCTAAACATCCCTTACTGCCATTCCTTCGGTGCCCAACTCGTGGCTCAGTGGTAATGTGTGTTGATTGTGAGCATTAGGGCTGATGCTCAATGCGTTGGTGGCATTATTATAGACACTGTTATAAAAAACGAGGAGCCTGGATGATGGTTGCGATGCTCAGATTCTTGTATCGTTAATTGGTTCACTGACTGGTGGGAGTTTTCTGATATACGATACGTAATGTGGGGTAGTTCCCCCTAAAAGTCGTCCCGGCAGACACTGTCCTCCTTTTGGAAGACACTGTCCTACAGGTGCTCCACCACAACAGAAAGTTGCCCCCTTCTCTCCGTCCATGCGTAGATTATTCATGGGATGTCCGTTCTCCGACACTGAGGATTAAACTCGACAACAACAAAGTTTATTATTAGTAGGCATAGTACTTATTATTATAGTCATATACATTTTTTGTTAGTTTATTATTCTTAGTCATAGTTATTTACTTTATTTCTATTATTATTTTAATTTTTAACGTGTTTTTGAGGTGTATTTTTGTTCTTCAACAAATGTCTCATAACTAATGTAGTTTATTTTGTTTTAGAAGTATTTGTTTCTCTTTTTAATCACTATTTTTCAAATAGCAAGAAAACAAAAAAGAGACACAAAAGAAGATGCATAAGTGTTACTCCATTTATCAATGGCATCGATCAACTTATTAGAACATGATGTGCTAGAACTAAAAACAAAATTCATTTTACAACAAGGGCAATATACCATTTAACATTTGGAACTACCAGATTACAGCAGTGCATAGTTCCGAAATACTAGATGCTTCAATAAGTGTCCAATTAATTCGCGAAGCGAGGTATCGAATAGAAATACTTGACGATAATTTATTTAGAGCGTTGTCTCCGTAATTCGCCTGAAACCAGAGTGGAATGAATTCAATGCAGGGAAGCAATAATTGAAGTGTCCTAGCATGAAGCCACTTATTACTAGGACACCCTAGTCTCCCAGAGAGAATCCACGCAGGGCTAACTATAATATAAAAGTCTTTTATACATTGAGAAAATCTATCCTCATATAAATGATTTATTTTTAAATGGTGCTGATTAACTTCAGTTAGAATTAAAATTATATAAATGACCTTTTCACAAATTGTTATTTACAAAACACGTAGATAACTCGAAATCAAATAAAATCTGACTGTTTTGGAAATTACAAATTTTGAATTACTTATATGACAGTTTAATTATTAGATATATTATTGGAGGCTTGATATTTAGTATTTTGAATTAAAATCAAGCTTGTTGATTGGTATAGATCATGGTAAAATTTGATAAAGTTTCTGAGCGGTATGTTTCCTATTTGATATACACTCATGTCCATAAATTAAGGATAATGAAGTTCAGGCAAAGAAAGAGACAGAAGCAAAACAAATCTGACTTATTTGTACAAAAAACAGTATAACATGGTTAGTAGGATGGTTAATATGGAGTATGTCTCCCGGACGATGCAATACAGGCCTTACAACGCCTAGGCATGCTGAGTATCAAATTATCCATCTGATCTTGGGGAATATTACACCACTCATCAAGCAATGCCCTCCGAAGTTCTGGTTGAAAGGTGAGGGAGGGGGTTGACGGGCTGCAATTCGTCGGCCAAGCATATCCCACACATGCTCTATCGGATTCAAGTCCGGTGAGTATGCTGGCCAATACATACAGGTGATATCCTCCAATTGAAGGCATTCGTCTACAATGTTTGCACGGTGAGGACGGGCGTTGTCATCCATAAACAGAAATTCAGCACCCATGGCGGCCCGAAACAAACGTACATGTTGTTCCAGAATGACATCCCGATAGATGTGGCCTGTCATCGCTACACTCTGAACATGCAGGTCAGTTCTGGAACCAAGAATAATTCCTCCCCAAACGAGCCAACCTGCACCACCGTAACGGTGTCATTCAATGGTTTTATCTTGGTGGTAACGGGTACCTAGCGCTCTCCATATGAAAGTCCGGCGAGAATCAGACTGCAAACTAAACCTGGACTCGTTGGAAAACATCACACCAAACCACTGTTGCGGTGTCCACAATGCATGCTCTCTACTCCAGGTTAATCGCAGGCGACAGTGAGTTGCGGTAAGTGGAACACATCTGACAGGCCTACGAGCAATGTGCCCTAAGCGTCTGTAGACGGTCTGCCTTGAAACTGTCGTACCGGTAGCTGAAGAGAGCTGACGAGACAGGTATGATGCTGTGCTCCGTCTGTTTCTTTTGGCGGTAACTGCTAAATACCGGTCCTCCTTCGGCGTTGTAACTCGGGGGCGACCTGTTCTGTAACATCTAATCTTGGAATCGTTGCCAAAGCCTGGAGATGACACTCTGGGCGATTCCAAGTTCCTCGGGATATTTCCAGCTGGGTACGTTCACATTCCAGTCGTCCGATAATTCTACCACGTAAAAAATCATCCAAATGCTTCCTTTGTGCCATAACTATGCGGTTATTGCACTGAAAGACTTTTAAAGCGCTTGTGAACAATTTTACTTCTTTGCCACCATTCCTTATATACCCCTCTCTTACACTCTCGTCATTGTGACGTACTATCCGCGCCTTCTGGTGGTTTCCTGTAATTTGCATATTCTTCTTCAAGATGTGTGTGATAATTCTACAGGTGAAATTTTTATTTTAGAGTTCAATTTCTGTGTGATTCTGAATTATCCTTAATTTATGGACATGAGTGTTTATATATATATACAAATATTATAATTTATTAAATATACGTCGTACATTGTTATAGATATAATGTAATTTACAAAATCAACTGTGCATCAGAAAGGAAATTATATGAACATGCACGAGAAACATAATGAATTACACTAAATAATTATAATAAAGATAGCATTCAATATAGTATGTCTTCCTGACATAAAATATTGCCAACGAGGAAGAGTTCAAGGTTAATAGATCATCCTTTCAGTAAAAAAATCCTTTCAGTTGACCCTTCCGTTAGACTTTGGACTTTGCAAGGTGTTTTTCGCTCTTTAGACTTTGGAATCGATATTGGGAGAGGGAAAAGAGAAAAAAAGGAGTGTGCAGAGTCGAGTGAGAATTTCAGAAAGTACGGAGGGTACAAAGACCCTTACACGAACATGATATGATAATAAATATATAAATAGTTGTTATATAATTTTGTTTTCTGTGTTATGTGTTATACTTGTGCAGTGCTATCTTTGCAAATTTAAATAAATATGGCAACTAAAAATCGCGTAATTACTTTAAGAAATAATTCAGTTTCAACCATGAAACAACACTGAATCAAGATCAAACGTATATACGCTTTTACTAATATTTTTATAATGAATTAAAAAAACAATTTTTATATAATTTTGACTTATGAATCATAGTTAAGTATTAAAAGCATCACTATTGTTTTCATTGAATAATTTGACAAAGATTGCAATTTTAGGATTTTTTTTTTTTTTTAATCTGAATGAAAGAAGTATAAATATCTGATGTCTTTGTAGGTTTTATATATTTTTATACTTGTATAAACATTTCTTGAAAAGAAAGTCTTACATATTTAAAATATTTTTAAGGTTTCAGTGCAGTGTCATTTTAAAGGATGTCAAGCAATAAATATTAAAAATACTTTAAAGAAGAAAGAGACATGTATTTTATAAAGCGTGTTTGAGTTGTTGGATTAGCTAATAATTTGCAAATATTCAGTACTAGAGTTTAGCCAATTCTAATTCCAACTAATTGTTTTGTTTCTAATTGAAAAATAATTGAATTTGAAAACTATGATATAAATGATAAATGGAAACTATTTGAAAATCTGAGATATAAATGTTAATAATAGATAAATGTTCCATATGTTGTGCATCTTGTACAATGTGTAGTCGAATGGGAATCAAATTTATGTGCTAGGTAACTTGTTAAAATACAAATTAACTAGGCAACTTGTTAAATATAACTGGCAAACTTAATTATAGATATTTTAATTTTGTTGATTAAGTAACGATAATTGTAAAATACTTATGGATGTAATATACGTAATATTTTTGTATATGTAATATACTTGGTAATTTAATCTTATTATTTAATAATAATATAATTATTTAATTTCAAAAATCGATTTTGGCCAAACATTGCCCATTCCATTGATTTTTGTCTATTTACAAAAATATATATAATTCCTTTGATATGTATTTTTGCTGAGAACATGCCAAAAAAATCTAACTTTTTTACAACTTAAAAATTAACTGGTACTTAAAAACCAATATATTGGTTTTGATTTAAAAAGAAGAAACTTATAAATGACAATGCCAAAAGAGAAAATGATAAAAGAAAAATTAATCAAAATATTTTTCAAATTTTGTCTATTACTACGTAAGTAGTTAATTTTTAATGGGGTGACGATAATTGTGACGAAGTACTAGAAAATGTTTTAACGACTAGAAAAAATGTTAATATTAAATCTTTTAACATATTATACTATCCTTCGTATCTGAAATTAATAAAACGATTATTATAAGCTATAATTAATGCGCTATTTCCTCGTAATTTGTCGAAAAGTTTAATTTCAACACCTTTAATTTATTTATATATATATATATATATTATTACAACTCAAAAATTGTATTTTGAGTAAAATGCATATCTAAAATAATAAATAATTTACAATTTTTAATTAATCATTTTCATCACGTAATTTAGTTCAAATAACTGTTTATATGATATTATTTATTAAAAATTAAATTATATCTTTCACCAAAGATGATTACATGATTTCCAAAATTTTTCGCAAGGAGCTTTCTGAAATAATTTTTAACCTGAAGCTTTCTGCAGCAAATTTCTTTAATTGATTTACTTTACAATTATTAAAGTGTAAAATCAATTAAACTCATATATACATTACAACACACACTATTGTATTTTAAAAGAAATACATGACTAATAAAATGACAGCAAGCAATTCAGTTTTCTGAAAACTATTTATGTGATATTATTTATTAAAATTTCATTACATGATTCACCAAAGGTGATGAAAATGATTTCGAACATTTTTCACAAGGAGCTTTTTTACGAGTCCTTTTTGACAATATGACGGCAGATCGTAGATATGTGTATGATCCTAACAAGGTGAGATATTTATGACACCAGGTCTACAAATTGATGCGATTTATGGCTCCAGTGAGTTTTATGTTCCAACAAGCCCTTCTACAGTTATTATAAATGTCTAGTGTGATTTAATCATTAAGGCTGCATTACTAATTCAGGTTTTCAAGTGTTAAATTTAAGCAGTTTGAAACTCGTGTTCCTGACATTTAATACAAATTTCTAATTAGAGCAAATTTAAATAAATTTTGGATTCCCCTTATTTCATTATAAAGGTAGATATATTATATATAAAACATTATAACAACTTTTACAGCAAACTATTTTAATAATTAATGCAAAAATGGACAACACTTTGCACATTATACTAATTATTTACATATTAATCCGTTCATATTACAATAAAAAGATTTCTTTTTTTAAATCCCACTTATACAATAAAAAATTATGATTTTTAAGTGAAAATTCTTAAATTAAAAAAAAATAATAATGTACCTTTGTTGAAAAGTTTATATAAATAAATTCCTTTTTTGTGTTATTAAAATGATAAATTTACTTCTGAATAATATTTAACTAATATGAATATTTTGAAATCGTTATTTTGCGTAAGTATATTTCTTGTTAAATATAATAGCGTAACCATGATTACACACTGGCAAGAGCGCACCCTTTGGCATTCGGAGAAATGGTCGGTAGACCTCGAGACTCTCACTCGACATGCAGTACAGTGCAACCTGCGCTTCCTTTGAGAAACGTTTAGTTTATTGTCTCCACTCTCATCGAGAGAAATATATTTAGTGCTTATCGGCGCATTAGTAGGCCTACAGACTCTCATCCAGAAAGGAAGGATATTTTGCGTTCCTGCGCGTAGCTGGTATCGGGTTTTCAGCTTAGAAGTGGAATCCTTCCCCCGAGTCTATAATTATCTGTCTTTAAATGCATTAAATATTGCATGTCTTTAATTGTATGCATGTGGTGTTTTATGCATGTGTCAATAAAGCTGTTGAGTTCTCCAACCTGTGCCTCAAGTATATCAAACAACCCAACCACACATAGTTGCAATCTGGTTGCCCAACCTGCACACTACAAGAGCTTATTTACAAATTATAATCACTTTAATTACTCAATACTATAATTTCCTTAAAATTTGTTTTGGAAAAAAGAACAATCTTCTACTTGTTTTAATTTGGTCGAAGTTTGGGAATCGTGAATTTTCGTATAGTATATAATTTTTTATATTGTATTAATAATGGTATATTGATGGCATGGTATATGGATTGTATTAATAATGTATTATTTTATAGATTGGATAGTATATTCAGTACTCTGTTACATTACAACAATATATTTATTTTTATAAAATATAATGAAATATTTTAAAGATTAAAAAAAAAAAAATGTAAAGAAAATAATTTTTCTTGAACAGAATTTTATAAGTGTGTTAGTTGAACATATCTAGGATGTTGTAAATTTTTGACTGATAAAAGGTAGACATCAAAATAAATGAAATTATATAAAACCTTCTTTATAATTTAAAATATAATTTTTGTGATTATAACACTACAATTTTTATATAATTTAACTAATTTTATTTTAGTTAATTAATTATTTTTAATAAACATAATTTTTTTTTAATTAAAGTGTTCTATTTTCTTGCCTGTTATTGATACTATAATTAGAACAGATTAAATGCTTTTAGCATTTGCGGTTTATCCTCAAATCTGTAAAATTTCAAAATACGTCATGTTTATATTTTCAAGATTCCAATTCAGTTTAAAATTAAATCTCACATTTTACGTTATTTTCCATATTGTGTTTTCCTAAGTTGTTGTTGTTATTTCTGATCCCCGATAAGGTCTGGCTGTTAGACTAAATTCATAAGCCCATAAACCCTTAAAAAGTTCAAGAATAGAAGAGGTTCAGAAAAACCTCTTCCAATGTAAAATCAGAACAGTTTAAAAATACGAGCAAGCGATGTGCTTGAGCAGTCTTACATTTGGTGCAAAAGGTCCCAAAAATCTTCTGCACTTTTTCACATAGGCGAGACTCCTCAAGTGTCCACTGGCAAACGTGATAAAAGTAGGTTTATTGGCCTCTATATCCGCCAAAAACAGGGTACCACCAGGAAGATGTCTCGAGTACAAGTCATATGCTGGAGGGACATTTCAGAGATCCTTAATTGTCTTCCAAAACTGGAAAATCTCCGAAGCAACCTTTGCTATATACGCAAGAGGCAAAACATTATGACCAAATGCATTATGCCAAAACATTATTATGGTTTTCATCACAATTTTTGTTTCTCCTTTACCGATCTTCTTTGTACTGATATAAATAAACTTCTTCTTTATTCGAGCAACAGACCCATGGTGGGCCAAGGCCATATGCCTATTGCCAGATTTCGAAATAAGAGGCGTTTTCCTCTTACTTCCAACGTTGTACAGTCATATTATCCCGAGACCTACGGTTTTAAAAGGACATTCTAACCACTATAAACATCTATGGCAACGATGGAACTCGAACTGAAACAATGCTCGCAATGTTGCAATGTTGCAGTACAAGAAAACCCAATTTAATAAAGGTTGTCCATATGTAAATATGAAGAAAACGACGTCACATGGAAGTGAAGGCACACAAAGCATGCTGCTGTCAGAGCGCGCAGTTAAATGTCGATAGATTACAATAGAAAAGGCGAAATTTCAGTATTGAAGTCTTCTTTTTGCAAGTCAAGGGAATTTTTTACGTGTATTATGATTGGAGAGAAATCATTCGGTCAACTTAACGCTGCAAAAACGGTAGACAAACTTGACAAAAAATATAATAACGCGATAAGCACAGCCCAAAAGTTTCGAACTGAAAAGAGCATCGTTTCACGAGCCTGAGAATTCTTCAAATCACAATTACAGATATAAAAAAGATTGGTGATTTACATTCAAGAAAAACAAACACCAATAGATGACTGATATATACACTCTAGAGCCAAAAACATTATGACCACCCCAACATTTTGCAATGAACACGCCTGGATGACGTGGAAGGCACGTGATCAGGTGGAAGTGGTATTTTAACTGGTATAAAGTGGTGGTATTAATCCAAAATAAGGCGGGTTGAAGCTGTGTTGCGCGCCAAAAGGTGGGCCAACTCGTTATTGACAGGTGGTCATGATGTTTTGGCTCTTAGTGTATAATCCACAATCATAATTTCGCAATCTCTAATGCAGGCATGTGAAGGAATCCATTGGATGTGCACCTCGGAATTAACTGAAAGTCTAAGAATTTCAGGGCTATTTCAGGATGGAAATACTAGCCCTGTCTCAATGTTTGTCCGGTTACTTAGATGTTGAACTGAGGATCGGCTATAGGGAAATCCATGTAACCACAGAATCAGGCTCAACAATATTCTCAACATAGTTCAGGCCTATTTCGATAGTGATCAGTACGAATCTGAACACAGAGAGGGATCAGGAATTTTTATAATATTTTGATTTTAAGTTTGACATTCTGCTTTAATATAAATGTAATAACAATGTCATTTCAATCTAATTTTTCTCCCTTTCTTATTTTAGTGTTCTAACAGAAACTCACAGTAAACTTTTGTGATTTTTTATGAGTTAAAATATTTCATATATTGTTTTGGCTGTTATTTTGAATTATTTCTCTATTTTTTTCAAATTTTGCTTTTATTATAGGTTTTAATTCTTATTTGTTTATATGTAACATTTATTAAATAAAGAAAGTGCAGATTTTATATTTATGTTTTAGGGACAGAATGATCATATTTTTATAAAATGAATCTATATTCACATGCGTCATAGTGATATTAAACATGGAATGTACATTTAATTTGCATGCATTGAAAGGAACATTGAATTAAAAAATAATATTTCAACATAAATTACTACCTGATTACATTGATATAGCATATATTACATAAGATAGATTTACATATTATTTACATTGTTTATTACATGTAATTTATTTATTACATGGATTTTATATTTATTACATTTCACACAGAAACAGAATGGAGCCATAATTAAATAATAGTACATGCATTTATCCTAAATAGACAATAAATATCAATATGCTTATGAAATAAATAAATAAAATAAATCATTAGGTATCATGAAGCTAAAATTAAAACTGTATTAAGTATAATATTTCTTATTAATGAGATATATACTTTAATTTTTTAATTAAAAACAAACATTCTGAAATTAAGAAAAATTTGGTCAAATTTAATTTGATGCAATATTAAAATACAGAATATATCATTATTAAAAGTAATAAAAAAAAATAGCAAAAAATAAAATAGCCACAACGGCATTTGAATTAATACATTTATAAAATACTTATATCACTAAATGTGGAAGTTAAAAACATGAATTAATATCATTTTGTTATTATATAAGAAACGTATAACTGCTAAATACTACTATAGTACGTAATACTTTTTTGAATCACTATTATATTATAGACAAATTGTTTTTGGAAATCTTTAAAATGTTTTGGATTTGGAAGGAGTGTTGTTTCTAAAACAAATTAATTGATTGGCATAACTAATTTAGATTTCTGAAAAATCGGACTTTTTTAAAAATAAAGTCCGATATATCTTGGATTTTATAGTTTTTCGGTTATGGTCATTTTTAAGGAAATTGTAATATGAAAATTTATCAAAGTAACTACTATTGTAAATTATCATCATCCGCTATAAATATAGCGCACCAATATTACAGTCATGTATATTTATAAAATATTTTTGACATTTTTATTTTGGTAATTTTTATCACCTAAATCCTATAATTGTGTAAATATAATATTTGTGTTAAAGTTTAATTAAATAATCGAGAAATACAAAATTGTAGCCAAAAACAATCAAAAGAGATAAATGAAAAATAAAATTTCGCTGACATTTAATGCCAGTGATCACAAAGCACTGCACGTAGGCTGTCACCAGAATGACAAAGTGAACAGTACCACATGCTCAAATAAATTTAAATATTTTTAGAAAGTTGACGTGTTTCACATGAGATATGTCAGATGATTCTGACATTTTAATGCCATGACACCGATCACTTTTAAATGTGAGCAGAAATTCAAAGTAGAGCAGCTTGTACATGCATCATCTCTGGCAATGTCAGTGTTCAAGACATGCTCAACAGATTTGAAATGTTGTTAAAGAAAGTTAACGTGTTTCCCCTTAAGAGACAGTCAGGCGATATTGAATTTAGATGGGATAGAGTGAGATATATTCAATGTATAAATGAAAATCTATTTATTCCCATAATATTAAAATGTTGCATACATTAAACTAGTGGGCAATTGCACTAACAATGTGTGCATCGTCGTTCTTAATGCAGCCATTTACATGTGTATATTACATTAGCATCATAAGTATAATATCAATTATCTTAAAACGAATTAAGAGTTGTTATAAGATAATACATTACAAATAAAATTTGCATTAAGCATATTTAATTGTGATGTAGATAGTAGGTAATTTAAATGGACATTTTTCAGAATTCAGATCACTCCACTCATGGAAAAGAATAAATAATGCAA